>CAMOHE010047369.1:0-15691 GCA_946598075.1 Artocarpus hirsutus
AATGACAAACCAAAATTAATATATTTTTATAGAATAAATCATTGCTTTAATTCTAGAAGCACATCGTCTTATTAAATGGTTTAAAAATACACTATGTCATCTTTTGTCTACAATAAATCAAGAATTACTAAGCATTTATTGTCTTAGTCTATGTCATAATGCAACAAAAACTTGACTTAATAAACAAGCATGACTTCAATATTATTAATATTAATTATGCAACACAATTAAATTATATAAAAAAAGTATGACTGAATTTATACAAAAATTAGGCAGCATAATAATATTAATAATAATTATTAAAAACATAAAAATATAATTTATTTCACAAAAATATAAGCAATATAAAGCAGATATATAGTCAAAATTTATATCAAAATATTAAACATACAAGATCATTTTTTTACCTCATCACATTAATTTAGATATTATTTTATTATTTTTATTTAAGGAGATAATAACTCAACAGGTAAAACAAGGGAAAAGAATAGAGAAAGAAAAGGTGAAGGCCTGAAGGCCTTTTGAGGGGGTGCGTTGGAACCGGAGCTGAGGCTCGGTATTTATGGTGCAATAAAAGCACTATTTGAAATTTTTTTAATACTTTTTTATTGTTTTTTAGTGGAAGATTTGGATAAAAATGATCCACGTGCAGTGAAATAGGCCCCCCGGTTCACGAGAATCATGTTGATACAGTTAATTTATATTTTTTTCTTTCTTTTTCTTTCGCGTCTCAGGTGCTGATTGTGCGAATTTTCCTTTAGGATCGAGTGTGACGCGTATAGAAAATGAACAATCAAGGACCGCTCGATTGCTAGCTGTGGACTCCATGCGCCGTTGCGATAGAGTCAATAAAGTGAAAGCAAGTGGTGTGATTAGAGCCGTTGAATCACTCTTACTATTTAGATCTATGGCTACAGTGGCGAGAACAGGGAGTAGGGAAACATCGGATTGAACACTACTTTAAGTGCTCGTGGGGCCCGTTGACTCGTGGTGCTGAGGCCCGCTGTTTCGCTGACGCGTGGCCTAACTAGGCTGACGTCTGGACACGGATGGACGGATGAGATTAATTAGGCAGCGCATCCGACAGTCTAAATTTCACCACGTGTCCGCCAATGGTCCAAATTCATTTTTTACGGATTTTTGATGCATTTCATGCCCCATTTTGTCTTTCCATCTTTTTACCCCGTTTTTCCCTCATATTTCAAATTTGAAATTCATAAATATACTAAAATTAATTATTTTACACACATAATATTTAAAAATATTTAAAATATTTATTTTACATTAAAACACACAAAATAATCACAAACTCCTAAAATTTCCAATCCTTTCAATTTGGCACAAATATAATTCTTAAGACTTGAAAATATTTATAAAGATTACTAAAAATATAATAGAATATATTTACAAACTCAAAACACACTATCAGATACATTAAACACATATTTAACATATCGAAACGATTCTAAAAATTACCAAAATTATTATTAAATATAAAAAACACTAAAAACACATTTACACATTAAGACACAAAAATACTTATTAACACAAAACTGCTATTAATTAGAGGGTTTAATGAGATATAAAAGCATAAATGAATGATTTAAGCCTTAAAAAATTTACACTTTTATAGTCTCATCAATAGGGTAAATTGCATAGTTATACCTCTTAATGTTGATTATTTCTTAATTTTTCTCTTTGTTTTTAAAAATGACAGAGGTAATCTTTGCATTTAAAAAACTTGTTTCCATTTCATCGCTATAAATAAAAAAATTTAGATAAAACGATCTATTTATCTTTAAACAGTGATAAAAAAATATTTTATTGATTTAAAACATAAAAACTTCTTGAACAAAGAATCAAATTTAAAAAAAAAAAACAAAAAAGATCTTAAGTTTTTTGGCTTTGGAATGTTAGAATATTTTTTAAAAAATATTTCTCAAAAAGAAAATATATTTTAAAAACAAACTTGGTCTAATTAAGTGTATCTTTGTTTTATCTCTATTTTTATCCAAAAAGACTAAGAGAGATAAAATTAAAACAAGCTTTTCAAATTTTTTAAAAAATACCTTTATAGTTTCTTAAAGCAGATAAAAAAATTGAGGAATAATTAAAACTAGGATGTATAATTATGTAAATTAACCCTTTGAAAATATTTGTAGTAAATACAAAATTAATGGTGTAAATAGTTTATTTATCCCTAGTTTAATATGTAAATAATTCTTATTTACACAATAAATAGATTTAAGGTGCAAATAATTTACTTACCTTATTGTTTACAGTATAAATAATTCTTATTTATATAGTCATAAATTATTTGCATTGTAAATATTTAATATAAATATTTTTAAAACCTATTATTTACTCCAAAAATTTTTAAAAATCGGCTATTTCCCTCATTCTCTCAATATTTAATTAAACATGACTTAACTGCCTAACTTATAATTTAAATCCCTATCCATTTCAACATTTGGAACTAATATTAAATAGTGATTTTATTCCCATATATTTATATTAGTAATTTGACACTATTATTTCATATCATTTTTCAATTAAATAACTTGCTTTTATATATTTCATAATTTTTTTAATTAAATAAATTTTTATGCTTCAAACTAAAGTTATCAATAGTCATATAAATTCAGTTTGGATCACTTGCTCAAATTAATACTTCAATCATATATCTAAACACCAGTTTAGATTAGATTACTATTTAAAAATACAATTTGGGTTTTTCTAGTCAAATCAACACCAATTTGAACAAACAAATTAAACATGAGGTATCTTACTAAGGGCAAAATTGGGATATTTGTTCAATTGTTTGTATTCTTTTTTTTTTCTTTATTAATTTTTTCCTTCTTTTTTTCTTTTCTTTTTTTTTTTGGCTGGAAATTCCTACTCCAGTTACTGTACTCGAAATTTCTGAAATGATAGTTGCATAACATTGTCCAGCCGCATAACATATTGCCGCCTTCAAGTAAAAAAATAAAAATAAAAATAGAAATTCTCGTCAACGACAAAAAACGCCCAGTGGCGTTGTAGCCAGTGACAACAATCGTGTTTATATCGATACGTTTAGTCCAAACATGAACACGATATGATTAATAAACATGCCAGAAATGTAAATACAAACACGACACGTCTATGGCACGCGTAATACGGCACGACACGATTAACAAGAGTATTAAACGTGCCGTAACGGGTTGACACGATAACAACACGCATATGACACGTTTATGACCCAATTAACTAAAAATTTACAAAAAATTTAAAAATTTTAAAAAATTTTATAAAAAGCCAATAAAAAAAATTAACAAAAACACAATATCTAATTAATACTAACCTACTATAAATATTTCAAATATTTTTGTTTTTAAGTTTATATATGTTATAAATAGGTGGGTCGTGTTGTGCCATGTTAACACATTTACGGCCCGTTTAATTAAATGTGTTAAAGCATATTTAGTGTGTTAGCACGAATTCAGTCTGTTTATTTTTATGTTATTCATGCAAACCTATTTATGATACAATTAATAAATATACGGTCTAAATTTATTTATCTTGTGTTATTTTCGTATCGTATCACTCTGTTGTATCCGAATTGCGGGCCTACCTCTCCACATCAGAGTTCTCCGTCCACTCCTTACTCCATTTTCCTTTTCTTTTCGTCTCCTTTCTGGAATCTTTCACTCTTTCATAAATTTAGTAAGACAAAAAACAGGAACGGCTTTGGTGGTCAAAACATGGCATCCCTTTCTCTCTCCGGCTCTGCCGTCCGATCGCCACCATCACCATCGCAAGCGATTCCTACGTTTCGTCGTCCCAATAGAAAAATTGTCAAACTTCCCTGCCCAGGGCTCTCCGAAACTTCTCTCGGTTTCAGGTAACTTGGGAGAAATTGTCTCAATCTTTGTCTTTTTTATTTTTCATTATTTTTTCTTCCAGGTTTTCATGCCCATTAGCGATTTATTGTGTTCGATGGAGTCTAATTAAATATTCACGAACTGGGTTTCAGTTAAGTGCACTTATAAGCATTCAGGGTTTCTGATAAGAACTCGTGGAAGGAGGAAAAGGGTTGTGATTTTGTAGGGCGTTTTTGGTGCTTGTATACTTTTTTGTATAGTATTGGCAGTCTCTGTAGGAGGAAAAATAATGTCACTTCCAGTTTCATTTACAGGACATTTGAACTAGCTGACACTTTTTTTTTTCCAAATTGGTTTCTTCTGTGGTAATAGTGGATTGTTGCCTATGAAAGCTCTTAATGGAATATGGTCTATACAGTTAGTAACTTCACAACTAGTGCACAAACTCTTAGAACACATATGTTGCTAAGTGCCGGTTTGATGTTGCTTTTAGAGCAGTCACAAGAGCTTTGCTTGTAAATTCGATGCAAGTAGCGTGTTGGTAAAAATGTACAAAAGTGCTTCAAACGGATGCTAATGCTTTTTTGCAAGTTAGATTTTTTAGTTTTTAACTCTCCAGTGGCACTTCCCTCTTACTAAAGCAAAATTTGTGCTTTTCAATAATATGGAAGTGAGCCTAGATCATGTTTGAATTTGGGTGCTTGAATAAAATATTAACCATCTTAAAGCCTCGACATAAAAGTGGTATGTAGCAGTGCCAAGTTAAGGGCAATGTAAAACTCCTCGTGTAGGACAAGATTTTCTCGACTTATGGTAGGCCAACCTTGTGATAAAGAACACCATTCTGACGACCTTGTGATAACGGACGCCATTCTTAGATTAGATGGTGGCATAGATGGTTTTGAAGATGCAAATTGTCACTGGCACAACATTGTTGCACATAGGAATTTAGTAACTAAACAAAGTTGGAAATAATTTTAAGTTCAGAACTTTGAGTTTTGTTTCAGTTCTTGCATTTTGCTTTTTTTTTTTTTTTTTTTTTTTTTTTTTTTTTCATTTTTATGTATTTCTTTTTTTTTTCTTCTCGTTTTTATGCCATGTACTTTGAGGTTTAACAAAATCATGCCCTATATTATGGAATGTTGCACATTTATACCTTCTGAACACAAATTTATGCTCAATCCCTACCTTTTCTTGGTTAACAATAGATTTTGACCTGTGAATTCCTATAAACAACCCTTGTGACTAATGGGGCATCAAGTCTATCTGTGTAACCAATCAAAATTATGGATTTATTTCCTTTTTTTTTTAAGAAAAAAAGAAGTTGAAGGAAGGAAAAACTTTTCATTTTTACACCCTGCATTTTGAGGTTATAAAATAATCATCCCCTATGCTGTTGCACATTTATACCTTCAGTTTGACTAATTAAGTCCTTAACTCTCAGGTTCCCTTCCCTAATTTTCCCGAGAAAACCCAACCTCTATGAACGAAAAAGCATGATATGCCTCACTGCCCACTTAGACCCACGGACCCAGCTCCCAACATTGTCAACCTCAAGGCTTCTCTCCAAACCTTTGAAGAAAACCAATTTCCTTTTCCCTTATGAGTTTATGAAATCCTATGCCCCAATCCAAAGAAGGCCCTCAAGATTTCTGACACTTGTAAACAATGGCAACGATGATAACAACAACAGCAGCAGCAATGGGTTGAGGAAGGATCCCAATGAGAGACAAGCAAATGGCGAGAAAAATGGTGTATTGGGATCTGAAGGTGGTGATGGTCCGGGGAAGGAAAACAGACAGTGGTTATTCAATAGCATAAGGTGGGGCGAGCTGTTGTTGAACCCAGATCCTGATAACATCCTGGCCGTCGGATTGACAGGCTTGTTGACATGGGCAAGTGTTCAGGTGTTGTGGCAGCTCTTGTTTATCTCGGTGGCCATACTTGTTGCCGCCGTCAAGTACTCTATAATTGCTGCTCTTCTTATTTTTATTCTCGTTACTCTTCTCTGAACAAGGATAGTCGACTCCATGCAAAGTAGCATCAGTTTAGTTCAGAAAATGTAAATTGAAAATAAGTGTAAAGAATTCAAGATCTAAATACATCCCACCTCATAGCAGGTGATTTGTTAGGGCTTTGAGGTTTGTTTGGTTAGAAGAATTATGTGCTGAGCTGGGTGAAGAGGAAACAAGCGATCATTTTTTACTTAGTTGTTCTGTGGAAAGGAACTTATAGTATAAATTGTTGAATGAAGCAAGGCTCTTTTGGGTTTTTCCTGCTCAATGTCAGTATTTGATGTTGGAGAAAATGGCAGGCTTTGGTTCTAATAGCATGGCTAGGGCTTTGTGGAGGAGCACGGCGATTTCTTTACTTTGGGTGATTTGGATGGAAAGGAGTGATAGGATTTTTGAAGACAAGGAAATGGAGTTTGTGCATTCAATCTAAAAAGGCAAAGTATTCGGCTTCTTTGTGCACCTCGATGGATGGAGACTTTTGAGGAATTCCCTTTTCTTTTTTTTTTCCCTTGATTGTTTGGAATTTGATTGATTGTATGTAGGGGCTAATTGCCTGAATTTTGTAGGTTTTTTTTGAGTGGCCTTCTTTGTTTCTTTGTTTTATTTCTCTGCTATTTCTTGTTTCTCAGAACTTCTTGTCCTCTTTCCTTTATACTTGATATAATTATCAACAAAAGGAAGCATTCTTGTATGAAAAAGTATAATGCTTTGAGCTTGTTTATTAATTCCTAAGGGGTAAGATGGGCCTTAAAAGACACTTTCTTGGTCAAGATCTATCATTGATTGAGAAAAAGCTAGCAATTGAGCATAAATTTCCAATCTGAAGGTATGAATGTGCACTAGTCCACAATATAGGATATGCTCTTGTGGTAATCTAAAAATGCAGTGCAGGGTAAACAAAAAAGACCCCATATCTGTTGATTTGAGGTTGGTTTATACTTGGTTCAAAAGTCTTTTTGAGTTTGTTACATACTTAGTTCATAAGTCTTTTTCCAGTCAAATAACAAATGATAAAAATTGTGCATTAGATGAGAGATCATTAGGAAACACTTACGAATTCGAGTTATTGCATGACGTGGAATTTTCGTGACAGAATGGTGTCCTCATGGATGAAAGATTGTATTGTTATAAATTTTTCGTTTGATAGTCATATTTTCCTATTCGTTTCTATCATAGGCTTTGGCTAGATGTTGGATCATTTTATATGTCAATAACTTGTTCTGTTTCTTTCTTGTTTTCTGCTTTCTTTAAGTTCTTCATGCTTGCCTTTTGCTTTAAAAAAATAGTATTAGAGATACGTTCCAAAGAAGTTTGAGGTGGAGAACTTAAATGGGAAAAATAGTTTCATGAATGGAAACTATAGTGCATGCTTGACTGGGTCTGGGAACAGATGGGGTTGGCTAAAGCTTTGAAGCATAGGGTTATTTTGCCAAAGTCATTGACAGACCGGTGAGTGAAGATGAAATTATGGAGAAAGAAAATGGTATTACCGTCTTGTGCTTAGCAGATGCCTTTTTTTTTTCCCTTAAGAGATCTTGGAAGAGGCAACAGATGATGGATTATGGTTGAAGTTTTTTACCAATAAGTTGTATTTGAAGAAGCAGCTATAGAACCTTTAAGTGCAAGTAGGTCAACCCATCAAAGAGCACTAGTATGATATCAACAAGATTTTATTTGGTCTGAAGAATATGAATGTTAAATTGATGAAGAGGATCAAGCTATTATCTTTACCTAATTTTATGGCTATGAAACTTGACTACTGAGAATGTATGGAAGAATTGAGAAGGGAGGAGTTGAAGGGGCTAGTATTGGCTGGTATAAACAAAGTCTCGAAAGGGGGTTTAAGTAATGGAAAGAACGATACCAAGTCTTGGGCAAAGGATTAATCTGGAAAAGAAAAATTTTCATAATGTCGAAAGAAAGAACACTTTATCAGAGATTGTCAAAAGACTAGAAAGCAGTTGAATCAAATTCTTTGTTCATTATGAAGACATGGTGGTAGGCTGGTAGCATTAGGAAGCTTGGTCATTCTCGCAAAGGATTAATCTGGAAGAGAAAAATTTTCATAATGTTGAAAGAAAGAGCACTTTATCAGAGATTGTCAAAAGATTAGAAAGCGGTTGAATCAAATTCTTTGTTCATTATGAAGACATGGCAGTAGGCTGGTAGCATTAGGAAGCTTGGTCATTCTCTGATTAGTAAAGGGCAATACAATCAGATTTTGGTTTAGTTTAGTCATTGAAAAGTTTAAGTTTATGCCAACAGATTAGGTCATTGGTGGACTCTCAATTAAGGGGATCGCATCACGTCACGTACCGTGACAAGGATTGCTTGAATTTTATCTCAATCTGTGAATGGCCTAGGATTTTCATGGCGAGGGGAAATGATATGGCTTGTGATGAATTGCATATGGCATGATGAATTGGGTGAACCCACAGAACTTGAAAAGCAGCCTTGACACATTATAACATTTATAGGGTGGTCATGAAGACCATTGTAGGATTTTTGAATTGTATTTTTGCCTTGATCTCACTCTGGGGAACTAGATCTCACTCTGTTTCATGCTAGTTTTAGTGGCAAAGGCAGTATTCATCTATCTACTAGCTACATAAAAAAGTGAGAATTCATGTTTTGCTATTCTTTTCGCTGTGTGACAAGTGTTAATCCCTCCCTCTATATCTTTTCATTTACTTTTCTTTCTTTCATTTTCCTTTTCTTTTCCAATTCATCATCATCATTATTATTATTATTATTATTATTATTTTGGTTTTGCTTTTCCTTTTCGCTTCATATGTCCTTTCTCTCTATTTTTGTTTTCTTTTTATCCTCGTGACCTATATGTACATGTGCCTATTATATTATATTATTTTAGGATACATATAATGTGTCTGCATTTATTATAAATCATCATATTAATATATATATATATATATATATATATATAACAAGCAGAATACACACACGCATACCGCATGTTTCTGACGGGCAGTTATATAAAATCTCACCAAAACTAGGTGGTAGGGATCAAGTAGAAATATGGCATGGCGTCAGGCACAGTGTAGAGCATATTTAGTTGTTAAAAAAAGGGTTCTGATGAAGACCGTTGAAGAAAAATTAATAACAATCATAAGCATTATGATTTTATTTTTTAGAGATGGACATTTGTTGCAAAATACGTGTGCGTATGGAATTCTATTCCTTCACGAAACCATAAGTGACAATCTCACTTGTCCCATCAAGCTGTATATTATCACTTTTGATGGTGAACATGCCATAATTGCATGATGGATTTATCTCTTTGAAGGATGTTATCCCAAATTTTGTCGCCATTTGTCATTTCCATATGAACTACCTTGTTGAATTTGCTAAATTTTCGCTTAAATTAGTTGTTATGACAATGAGGCATAATATTAGTTTCAATGTGTCATTATAACTTGGATTAATTCTTTGGTCGGTCCTTGAGACTAATTTAAAAAACTCATTCTAGTCTAACACTTTGAATTTTAAGTTACAATTTCTATGGAAACCACAAAAGATATTTATCAATAAATATCTGGTTTTCGATCGATAGATTTACACAAAAAAAAAGTGATTTTTTATAAGATTTTAACAATTTCAAAACATGCTCCACAGTTAGAGTTTTTTACCTAAGAAGTCCCTCAATAAGTAGTCCTTAAACTTTTAGAAATTGATGCTTCTAGTCCACAATGATTTACTTTAACCGGCTATATTTTTCACGTGCTAGTATTTTAAATCTAAAACTAATTTTACTTTTTTTTTCTTTCTTGATGATGGTTACTGCTTGATTCATTAAAAAAAAAAAAAAATCAGAATCAAGGGTTTGTTGATACAGAAAATCGAGCAAAGGGTTTTTGAAGCATACGCATCGAACTCAAATCCTTCGGGTGGAGACTCCAATGAAGAAAAATCAGATGGAAACACAATGACCGATGCTGCTGCTCAAGGTCCTCCTTTCCTTACTATTTTGGCTGGATTATTGGTGTTTTTTGTAGTGTTTTGGATCGTTGGATCTATCATAATGTGGTTGATTGGTCTGATCCTTAGTTTGGCTTCTCCAAAGTAGAATTTTTGTATGTCTAGGGCCTAGGCACGCGGCTTTCATGTTGTTAATGCTGAAAAGCTTGAATTTGTCTTCATTTATGTCACATCTTCCTATCTTTTCCCCACTTCCACATCACAATTCAAAACAACAGGGGAAATTAAAAATTATAAAATTGATGTTTTCCTACTTATATGTAAAATATGATATTCAACTTTGCATTTTTCAGAAATTACAAAAGTATCCCATCAGATTACCCAACTCTTTAAAATTCCCCCAACCCCCTTGAGTTTTGATATTTTTTTGGTTGTTTTGAAATTGTCTCTCCAACTTCATCTGAGAAAAATACTCATCTAACTTTGCCAACCATTGCATTTCACTTAAACACAAATGGAGGTTTTTTTTTTTTTTTTTGGGGTATTTTTCCCTTCCCAATTTTACTTATTTCATTCTTTACTGAAGCAATTAATACAGACGACAGCAAATAGTTTGAAGGAAAATGACCTTTTCCCCCCTCTTATCTAACCCGACATTAACAGAACAATATCATATTCGTTTAGTTTGGGAAGACGAGGCAAAGAAAGCAATATCTTGAAGAAAAAAAAGAGAGAGAGAGGGAACTGTACAACAACTAATCAGACGCCTTCCCTTGCGCTTGGGGCTTGTCATCTCCAATAGATGCTGTAAAAGTACGTCGCTCATCAGCAGTAGCAGTGATGACCGGCATCCATACGCTGGCAGTGCCGCTCAAGAGCGACTGCACTTGTGGATCTGCAGCCATTGCTGAAGATATCATCTCATCTACATCATCCAACTTGGATGATAATTTATCCAACTCCTTGGCTATTTCAAGCTGTTCCACAAAAATAGTTGAACCAATATGAAGGGAGAGTATGATATATGATTGTTTGTATACTGGGAATGCAAGAATACAAAACAAAAAAACTCCCACAGAGAAAAGCAGGAAAGTGAAACGAGTAAACGTCGAACATGTGAAAATGGCCGAAGTGGGAAACATTAGGTACTACCTCATCCAGATTTTGTGTTGAATTTGAAGGAACTTTCGTAACCTCCAATTCAAGTGCTTCGATTTTAGAACGCAGTTCAACTTCTTCTTGATTGGTCAGTGATTCCACCTGCACAAATACAAACTACTAAGATAAATTCCATTTTGGGGTCAAAAAAAAAGCAAAAACAAAAAATCCAATTTAGACACGCATCAAACTGGTTTAGAATCCTCATTCTCTAGAACAATCTCAGTGAAATAAGAACAGAGAAACTAGAGAGAAGAACGAGGAAATCTTTATTGATCAGCCACTAACAACCTCTTACTAACATATCCACTTGCAGTCCCTTTTTAACAAACTCAGTAACTGTAACAGTAAAAACCAATTACAAACATTCATCAAAATACAATACCGCTTGGTGCTTTTTCTCAATCATCCTCTATCTCTTGTACCTCAACCCAATAGGAGGTTTACCAGAAATCAAACAGCTTTCATCAGTTTCAGACTAAGATTTTCCAGGAAGTGATCAGGGGTTATATCCATAATCATAAATTTCATAAGTACGTGTAAGAAAAAGAACTAAGCAAAACAAAAATCACTTCAAATGGGTACTAGTCAACATGTTTATCATCAGATCTCCAATCACTTCTTTCCATTTTACTCGGCTGCGCTGAATCTTTGGAGGCCTTCATCATTTAATCATCAACCACTAAACCCCAACAATACTATTTGGCTGCATTTTGTGTCAGTAGTCTGTAGTTGTCTTGCTATTACTTCGGAAAAAAGATATAACTTCTTTTCTCTTCACATAAGAATAGATTCCACTCTTAATTTTCTTCAAGCTACTTATTTATACGGATAGCATTAAATACAAAAGTGGATGAAAGACGAAGTTAAATTGCTTTTATGCCTAATCC
The DNA here is from genome assembly GCA_946598075.1 of Artocarpus hirsutus. Classification (NCBI taxonomy): domain Eukaryota; kingdom Viridiplantae; phylum Streptophyta; class Magnoliopsida; order Rosales; family Moraceae; genus Artocarpus; species Artocarpus hirsutus. The sequence goes on from CAMOHE010047369.1 coordinate 11,863, forward strand.
ATGGCCTATTTTGCTAAGAAGTGTGGGAAGTAAAAAGAGAGGAATAAATTGGTGTGAGAAATATTACAAACAGTAATAGTAGAGAGATCAAGTTCATGGCTTCACGCACCAAATCTTGTTCACCAATTAACAGTTTCAGCTTTTTTTTTTTTTTTTTTTGGAAAAAAACACCTTTTATAAATTTTTTGGTCACAGAAAGCAAACTCGGGTGCTCTCCTAACTTGAAAAAATCAAAAAAGAGAGAAAAAAAAAAAAAACCAACAGAACAAAAAGAAAATTACATAAAAAACGGGTTAACATTTTCAAACAATCAAAAAGATAAAAAAAAGGTAACGATTCCAAAACTGAAAAATGTGTTGCAGATAAAAGGGTATTATATATTAAAATCACATCAGCTTAACGTTTCATAATATTAACAAAAAGCGCACCCTTTATTATATATACTGATTTACACATTCAAACATCGACAAGCCAAAACAACTTCTCCCAAATCTATTATAATTAACCCTATAAATTTGATCCAATTCAATTGCCGCCCAGAAAATTACTGCTTTCACACTCCTTTCAGCTCAATAAAAATAAATATAAAAAATAAAAACTCAAACAATAGTTTTTCGACATTTTATGTACAAATTCCTCCGAGAAAAAAAAAAAAAAAAACCCATTTAATAGATTGAATAAAAACAGCAACGAATTCAAGAGTTTTCGATCAAACCTAGAGCGTTAATCACCACAATCTTGTAAAACGAAACCAAACAAAGATGAACTGAACCATTGAGATATTAATTAAAAAACAAGAAAGACAGAGGTTTAAAATTGAGAAAGGAAATCGATGGTGATAATATTACCTGGTGGAGGAGATTTGAGAGTAGCTGAAATAGTTGCGCATCTGCTTTTCCTTCTTCCTCCATTTTTTTTTTAATTTTGTTTATCAATTTTATTTTTGAGTATTTTTAGTGTGTTTGGGGCTCTGGGTTTCGCAGCTCCTCCACCTCTTTTTTTTTCTTATTTTTTTTTTCTTTATTCTAATTTTGTCACGTGGGTGGTCGAGAGAATAAGTTGAAACTAGAAGGTCAGTATTGGAGCAATTTATATCATATATGACTATTTATCTTTGTATGATAAATGGTCAGAAATATAATTTTTACCATAAATTTAATTATAAATTATATAAAATTTTTACATGTTATAATAATAATAAAAAAATTTACTACAATATAAAGCTCTTATATGTTACAATAAAACTAATTCTAACCATTGATTCTCACCGTCTTTTCAAACATCTTATTATTTTTTTGTTGTAAAATTAAGAATTGATAAGTTAATACAGGCATTTTGGACTCTTAAAGCACTTCACATTTAGCCCCAATTTATTGGTTTATTTCAATTTCGCCCCTTTTAGATGGTCAATTAAGTATTGCTGATCAGAAATTGACACGTTGCTATGACTTTAATAGAAAATAAAAACTACCATTAAAATAAATAAATAAATAAATAAATAACATGCATTACCACTTGTACGTGGGGTTAATTGGCATGGCTTAATTAAGTAACTATATTTTTCACTTTTAATTATTTCTTAATTTATTATTTAGTTTTAAAAACTTATAAACATATATTTTGAATTTGAAAAATTTATTTTGATTTTATCCTTTATAAATTTTTTGGACCAATAAATATAAAAATAAAGACCAAAATACCCTTAATTAAACCAAACTTGTTTTTAAAATATATTTTTCTTCAAAAAAAATTTTAAAAAATATATTAACATTCAAAAGGTCATAAAATTTAATATCTTTGTTTTTTAATTTGATGCTTTGTTTTAAGAATTTTTATGCTTTTAAATTTATAAAATATTTTTCATATCTGTTAAAGGTAAATTATGTCGCTTTGTCAAATTTTTCCTATTTATAGTGATGAAATTGAAATAAGTTTTTAAAATTCAAAGAATTTTTACTAGTTTCTAAAAATAAAATAATAAATTAAAAAAAAGTTAAAATTAAGATGTATAAGTGTATGATTAGTCTTAATTTTACATCACATTTATTCGACCGTATTGTTAACATCTAACTGATGGTATGTCTGAATTGAAATAAACTAATAAATTAAAAAATGTGCATTAGTTTTTGTTTTGTTTTGTTTTTGTTTTTTCTTTTATAGTGTTTTAAGTTAGTATGAAATATAATAGGGCATAGTTTTTAATTACACCACGACATAGTTTTTTTTTTTTTTGACATTTCAAAAAAATTGCACCTCTATTGTATTTTGGTCTATGTCGGCTTCATTTGGGAAGCATGGTAGAAAAACAAAATTCAATTTTTTATAGTGTAAAGTTCTCACATGTTATAGTAAAAATCAAAAGTTTCTTACAATAGAAAGCTCTCATATACTACAATTTTTAAGTTTTAACTGATTTTTCAAAACACACTTGTCATATATTTTGAGTCTAATTCCCTTCCTTATAGCCAAGCTTCTTAAAATGACGTCGATGATCGCAACAAAGCACAAATAGGAGCATATCTCACCATGGAGATCTCACAATTGAGAACTATGGCGTACAAAAACCTTCACCATTTTCACAGTTGAAGCCACGATCTCTCCTTCCCTGTCCTCGTCAAAGTTGCAAATCAATCTCGCAACCAATCTCTTCGTCCCTGTCTTATTGGAATCATCATCAAAGTTGCAATTCTCTCTGGCCCTGCAATCTCTCCATCCTTGTCCTCATTGGAGTTGTCGTTAAAGTTGCAGATCGAAGATAAATCCAACTATGCCATTGCTAGATTTATAGACAGAAAAACTGCTGCCATGATCAGTGTCACAACCCGCCTTTTCGAGCTGTGATTAAATCATTTCTTACGTACTTAGGAGCAAAAATTTAGAAGACTTTTTTTTAAACTGAATGAATATTTCACATACTATAATTTTCGAAAACTTTCCAAAATACTTTCACAAACTTACATTTACATAAACATTCTTACTTTTATAGTACTCCTCTTTTCAATCCATTCTTTTTAAAATAACTTTTAATACATACAGTGGAAACATACAGTAGCGGACTCCATACCCAGTCTGCACACATCATCCGTCCGCCAGCTCATCGTTAGAATTTATTCTGACCTTCTCATCGGAATACCTACAGCATAAAATACTTGATGAGCTAACACCCAGTAAGTCCCATAAATCCCACATGGACAATCAAATGAATGCATGATTTGATTATGCTTTCTTATGAACTTTCCTTATCTTCATCGTTTCTTATCTTCCGTTAGGGCCCGAGTGTTCGTACCATTGCGCAATTTCATTAAGGTCTACGTAACACCGTGACCATATTTTATCCTTTAAACTCCCCTTGCTTCGGGAGTCGGTACGACACTTTTTTTAACTTCTGGTGACATATTTACGAATTCATTTAATATGGTTGTCATACCAGGCATGAAATGATATTCACATGTTATCCATAAATTATAAGTTCGTATGCATTGTAGAGTACCCACAAGTACCTACTTCATAAACATCAATGTTTTCATGATCGTATACACAAGTATACCATATATTGCATGTAACAATACATAACATGATATACACTCAGGTGTTTTAATCGTATACACACAGGTACCGCATTTATATCTCTAGGCATTCATTTCATAGCAACAAACAAGTTCACATTGGAATTTATACTCTAATATGCATATTCTCGCATTCTACACCTACCATCTCATGCTGTAGATGGGAAGGGTACTTACTTGTTTTTGCGCACCATAAAATCAACTTCGTTCTCCTTTCTCCTAGACTCCTAGGATCCTGTTGGCCAATTATAAAATTATTAGCC
>CAMOHE010047371.1:0-14726 GCA_946598075.1 Artocarpus hirsutus
TTTATGTAAAAATCATGGCTCTGATACCAATTGTTGAAAAAATAATACGCAGCGAAATTTTAAAAATTTTAAATTAGAGTATTTTCCAAAACACAAGTTTGACATGCTATATGTATAAATTAACCTGATCTTACTGATCTTGTATTTATCAAAAAGCTCCCGAAATCTGTGTAGAGAAGTAACGTTCTAGAAGAGCCTCAACCAACTGGTCTTCTTTGCTATTCTCTATCCACGATCGGAGTGAGTGTGGGCTCACATGTACAGCTCTTCCTCAAGGTGACTCTCCTTCCAACCAATTGAGAGAACCCAAAGCTAGTGTTCGTGATTTGTGAACAAGAGCTCTCAGGGAGTTTCAGATTCTCACCAGCAGAGTATCACTCTTAATCTCTATTGATCTAAATAACTCATGAGACTCACTCCCTATTTATAGACGTTGGTCTAGGGTCATTCTTTATCAGATAAGGTCTCAAAAATTTGAATCAGAATCAAATTTGGATCAATATCGGATGAAATCTGTGTAAAAGCGCGTGATTTTTATTTCGCACATAGGTAAGCCAAACTTTCTGATAGGTAGGCCGAACCTTCTCATAGGCAGGCTGAACTTGCCTCATCGGTAGGCCAAACTTTAAGATCGGCATGCTGAACTGTCGAAAAAAAATCTCAACGAATCTTTTATTTTTCACTGGAGATTCTATAGGATAAAGTCCCAGTTTCAATTCAAATAACCCAATAGAGAAGTTATCTAATTAAAACAACTTCATCTAGATAATCTCTAGGAAAATAAATAGATTCTTAACAATTCTACAAGTTTATCTTGATATAATTTATTCAAAATTAAATCAGCTGATAAACAGACAAGAATTATCTGATCCCAATAATTCAACAAGTTTAATCTTGAATTAATTTTGTCACAAAATTAATTCAACCGATAAACAGACATGAATTATTTCATTCTTTTAAATTTCAACCAATCTAATAAATCTGACATAATTCACCAATAATTAAAAAAGCACACCGTATCGTTACAGGATTTTGTGAGCTAGCAAAGGGGACCAAATGGACCTATATAGTTTAAGCTCCCGATAATTATGAAGCCCAATATCCCAGATATACATTTCATAATTATCAACTCCAATGCTACTCCACTAAAAGCATGGAGCTACACTCTTGAACTCTATAGAATTACGAAGTCCGTATAGCTAAGTCTCCATGACATATCATAGCGTACCGTATCCCCATAGGATTATCCATAATCGGCTTAAGGACAAGTTTTGGCTTACCTTCTCAATTATTTTTATCTTACGTTCCATTATCTCACCATAAAAAAACTTACCATCCAAAGACAGTATACCATTCGGTTACACTTATGTATCCAAATGGTTGAGCGCTCTAGTTTTTCAATTACAGGATAACATGTATAAAAGGATATCACTACTCCGAAAGAGGAGCTATGGATTCCATATCTATGAATAACAGGTCTACGTCATCAAGAGTCATGCCTCTAACATGTCGGCATGCATACCACTATTAAGATGTGGGTGTCACCCTTTGGCACATCAGAAGACACAAAAGTCAAGACAATGGGCCCACTATTCATCTCATGATTAAGATACAATACAAATGATTGTCTAAAGTGAATCAATTTGCCAAGACAGAATTATTAATCCAAATCAATTCATTTTATGTCTCGATCCAATACATCATCACCTATGACAATGTGTCAACGTTTTTATTCATGGAGTCTACCTCTGATAGTCAAGACAAACCATCTCCCAACAGGGATATAGACAACATAACAATCTTTACATGAATAAAGCACCCAACTTTATTTCCTCGATTGCGAATCTTATGATTTAGACCGTCACCTTAAGAATTGTGTCTTTCGCATAATCTGCCCATCATATGCCCAATTCTTAAAGGTTTAGACCGATAGTCTCAGACTATTGTTTGCTTATCATACATTCAACAAATATGAACGTATAGAGGACAAGATTTGGTATATATATAATAAATAAATTCTTTATTGATATAAATATCTCCAAAAATTTATTACATTTTTACTCCTTAGGGCATACATGTCTAACATGAAGCATGTTTGAAAGTTTTTGTGTTTGTAAGATATCCAAAAGTGACTAAAGGGGGTTATTTCTACAACCAAAAGGAAAATAAATTCATGGTTTCAACTAATGCAACTTTCCTTGAAAAAAATTACATAGACGACTTTAAGCCTCGAAGCCAAGTGGTGCCTAAGGAGTTAACGACTGATTCGATCACTCTAGGGGTTCCAAATGAAATCATTCCATTCCAATCAACGTAGAAAAACCAACTGAACATAAACAACAATTTAAGGGGCTTTGTCGTAGTATAAGGATTGAGCGTAAACCCAAGAGGTATATGTTCAATGGTGAATTCTTTTTGGCTAAGCCAATTGAACATGACAAGGATCATTACCCATACAAAGAGGCTATGGTGGACATTAATTAAAAACTCTAGACAAAGGCCATGAACATAGAGATAAAGTTTATGGAGACTAATAGGGTCTAAGAGCTTGTAGATCTTCTTGAAGGTGTAAAACCCATAGGGTGTAAGTGGATCTACGAGAGAAACAGAGGAGTAGATGAAAAAGTCAAAACCTATAAGGCAAGGCTTGTAGCTAAAGGATACACGTAAATGGAAGGAATTGTTTACAAAGAAACCTTTTTGCCTATAGTCATGCTTATGTCCATCCGTATTCTCTTGTCCACAACTGCCGTTCTCAACTATGAGATTTAGTAGATGGATTTCAAGACAGCCTTTCTAAATGGCTATCTTGATGAGTCCGTGTATATGAAACAGCTAGATAGGTTCAAGGCTAAAGATCAGGAGGGTAAGGTTTGTAAGCTACTAAAGTCAATTTATGTTCTTAAGTAGGCTTTCCATTCTTGGAACATAAGATTTGATCAGGTGATCAAGACTTATAGGTTTGCACAAAATGTGGACGAACCATGTGTTTACAAACACATTAAGGATGGCATGGTGGTTTTTCTATTGCTTTATGTACATAACATTTTGCTAATTAGCAATGACGTTGGGGTGTTGTCATCAATTAAACTACGGTTGATCAAGCAGTTTGACATGAAGGACTTGGGTGAAGCTAATTTTGTTCTTGGTATCCAGATTTTTTGAGATGGGAAGAACAAAATGATAGCATTGTCCTAAGCAGGCTACATAGATAAAATTCTCAAAAGGTTTGCAATATAGAATTCCAAGAAAGGTGGGCAACTATTTATGTCTAGAATTACTCTTTCTAAGAAAGACTTTCCAAAGTCTAATGAAGGAAGAGAATACATGAAGAGGGTGCTTTATGCTTTGGCAGTGGGAAGTCTCATGTATACCATGCTTTACACACTATCGGATATTTGTTATGCGGTTAGGATTGTAAGTCGATTTTAGTCGGATCCAAGACCAAACCATTGGGTTACGGTCAAGCATATTTTCAAGTGCCTAAGAAGGATTCGATGGTATATGCTTGTGTACTCGGTTAAGGATTTAATAACTCCAGGATATAATGACTCAGATTTTCATTCTTGTCTAGATTCAAGAAGATCGACTTTGGGTTTTGTGTTTACTCTGGGTAGTAGTGCCATTGTTTGGAGAAGCATGAAGCAAGATCACACTTCGAATTCAACAATGGAGGCCGAGTTTGTGGCAGCTAGTGATGCTTCAAAAGAAGTAGTATGGCTCCGCAAGTTCCTTAGGGATCTTGAGGTAGCTCCTTGTATGGATAAGGTGATATTGCTATTAGCTAATGCTAAGGAACCAATATTTCACAAGAAGAGTTAGCATATTGATCGAAAGTATCATGTAATAAAGGGCTTCATTGAGGTGGGTATGTCGTTGTATGCAAAATCGTATCAGAGGACAATTTAGCTGATCCATTCATGAAGACACTTACTGGAAAAGTCTTCGAGAGGCTTGTGGAAGCTATAGGGATGCGACATTTGTCATATTTACTCACTTAGTGCAAGTGGGAGATTCTTAGACATGTATGCCCTAAGGAGTAAAAATGTAATATGTTTTTGGAGACCTTTTTATCAATAAAGAGTTTATTTGTTGGATGTATGATAAGCAAGCGCAAGTCCGAGACTGTTAGTCTAAGCTTTTAGAATCAAGCATATGATGGATAGATTATGCGGAAGGCATGATTCTAAAGGTGACGGTCTAAATTATAAGATTTGCAATCGAGGGAATAAAGTTAGGTGCTTTATTCTTGCAAAGATTGTTATGTTGTCTATATCTCTAATGGGAGATGGTTTGTCTTGGCCATCAGAGGTGCACTCCACAAATGGAAACATTGGTGCATTGTCATAGATAACGATATATTGGATTGGGACATAAAGTGTAATTGATTTGAATTAATAATTCTGTCTTGAAAAATCAATTCACTTTAGACAATCATATGTGTTGTATCTTAATCTTGAGATGAATAATGGGCCCGTTATCATGACTTATGTCTTTTAATGTACCAAAGGGTGACATCTGCAATATATGTTGATACGCATGTCGATACATTGAAGACATGACTCTTGATAACATGGACCTGTTATTCATAGATACAGAATCCATAGCTCCTCTTTAGGAGTTGATGATATCATCTTTTATGCGTTATCTTGTAATTGAAAAGCTAGAGTGCTCAACCATTTGGATACATAGGTGTAACCAAATGGTATACCATCTTTGGATGGTAAGTTTCTCGACGGTGAGATAATAGAACGTAAAAGAAAAATAATTGGGAAGGTAAGATAGATTTTATCCTTAAGCCAATTATAGATAATCCTATGGGAATAAAATACATTATGATATGTCATGTAGACTTAGCTATTCGGGCTTCATAATTCTATGTAGTTTAAGAGTGCAGTTCTAAGCTTTTAGTGGTGTAGCGTTAAAGTTGATAATTATGATATGCATATCTAGGATATTGGGTTTCATAATTATCAGGAGCTTGAACTATATAGGTCTATCAGGTTTCCTTTGCTAGCCTATAATAAATCATGTAACGAAACGGCGTGCTTTTCCAATAATTGGTGATTTATGTTAAATTATCAGATTGGCTGAAATTTGATAAGATCAAGTAATTCATATCTGTTTATTGGTTGAATTAATTTTGTATAAATTAATTCAAGATAAACTTATTAAATTACCAAGAATGTTTATTTTCTGACAGATTATCTAGATATGGTTGTTTTGATCAGATAACTTTTTTATTGGGTTCTTTGAATTAAAACTGAGGGTTTATCCTAAGAATCTCGGGTGGGAAACAAAGATTTACAAGGATGGCCAATCTGCTAGTTCGGCCTGCCAACCGAACGATTTTTGATCACGCATTTTTAAACATAATTTTTTATTAGATATTGATATAGATTTGAATTTTTTAATCCTTATCTAATAAGGATTAACCCTTGGGTCTAACCTATATAAATAAGGAGTGAGACTCATATGTTATTTAGATCAATTGAGGAATTAAAAGTAAGCACTTTAGTTTGTGAGTCTCTGAAACTCTCTGAGAGCTATTGTTCACAAATCACAAATCTTAGTTCTTGGTTTTCTTAATTGGTTGGAAGGAGAATCACCCAGGAAGAGCTATACAATGTAAGCCCACACGCACTCTAATCGTGGATAGAGAATGGCAAAGAAGACCAGCTAGTTAAGGTTCTTCTAGAACGTTCTTCTCTATGCTGATTGCAGGTGCTCTTTGGCAAATTAGGTTAGTTAGATCTGGTTAATTTATACATATAGAATGTCAAACTTATATTTTAAAAAATACTCTGGTATAAAAATTTTAAAATTCTGTTGCGTACTACTTTTCCAACAGGTAGTATTATCAAGAAATTGTGTATTGATAATTTTACTTTGGAGGCTAGTTATATGGTTGCCGCTAAGGCATCTAAGGAAATTGTGTGGCTATGGATATTTCCTTGGAAATCTTGAGATACTCTATGGTATGGACAAATCTATAATTTTGTATTATGGAATACAATAACAATAGATAATATCAAGGATTCAAGACACCATAAGAAGAGCGAAGGTGTCGGTAAAAAGTGTCATATAATTACAAGCTTTACAGAGTGGCAAAGTGATGGCTTTATTAATTAGCATTTGAGGACAACCTTTTCAATCCTTTTACTATGACTTAGTAGTCAGGGTTTTTATGGAAGGGTTTGGGATATGCATTTTGTCACATTTACTTGCTTACAAGTGAAAGATTGTTAGGATTGATGCCCCAAGGAATAAATATTCAGATTGTATTGATAACATTTTTTGTTAAATAAATAATAAAACCAATATTTCATGTATTAATAATGTTCCTTGTATTACTGTCATCATAATGATTGTATATTAGCAAACTAGTTATTTGTGATTATTAGAACCAAATTTTTGAATTAGACATATATGGAGTTTGTATGCCGAAAGATCCGATTCGGAGATTAATAGTCTAAATTATATAGTCTGTAGTCTATTTATAGAATTGGACACTTTATATTTGATATGACTGTAATTGGGTTCTACATCCGATTGGGGACACGGCTTATTTTGGTTGTCAGAGTGGATTGACTCCAAGGTAGGCACATTAGTGTTGTAAACCTAATACTAGTCACACATAGACATGACGTGAAGTTAAATTGATTTAATAATATATGTTTAACTTAAATCTATCCTCTTTGATGATCATTTATGTGTTATCTTAATCTTAAAGTGGATTCATGACTCCATGTTTATAGTTTTTATTTTTTGATATGTTAAAGGCAAGAGTTCCGATGAACAAAGGCTCCATTATTGGTACGTTGGAGATATAACCTATATTCGATAAGAGTTAATTCAAAGACACAAAATCCATTGCTCTCTAACAATGAGTCAATGTTATCTTTCATAGGCATTATTCGAGTATTGGAAAATATAACAAGGCCTTAGTCATTTGGATATATATGGTAACTGGATGATATTTCTTCTGTATGTGTTATAAAAGGAATTAATTTTCCAATAGTGAAATAATGAAACTTTGAGATAAAATAGTTGGAGGATAAAATGGAATTAATTCCTTCATCCGATTGTGGATAAGCTATAAGGATACACATAATATGAGAGGTGATCATGGATAAGATTTATATTTCAAGAGTCTCGTAATGCAGTATATTATCAATCGTGCAGCTTCAGATCTTTAATAGAGTGATACTGAAGTTAATAATTAAATAGATAATTAATCAGAGATTAATTTATCTGCTATTATTGGAGCTTAATAATATATGTCCATCGGGTCTCAATGCTAACTCATGAATTCCATGATGATAGATCAAGCATGATCGGATTACTATGAGAAAGTGAAAAGTGTACATGAGTTGGGCCATCAGGCTTGATGGGAAGCATGGGTCTCAATCCAATTAGATTGCTAGTAGGCTTAGTCAGGCTTGATAGGAAGCATGGGCCTCAGTCCAATTAGATTGCTAGTGGGCATAGGTCCACTAGGGAATGGCGTCAACATCTACTAAATATTGGAGAAACAATTATTTGATTGATTCAGGAAAATAATTATTCAAATTTGTAATTGTCACGCCCCGGGGTACGAGAGGTAAAGTGGAGGATAATTAAGTTAATTAAATAAGGATTTAGTTAAAAACAGGGTTTTAGAATTAAATTTATAAATAAAAATGTGGTAATTTTAAAATCTTTTATTTAGAATGAACAATTATAATATTCAGACAACTAAAGAGAACAAATAAAATAATTTAATATGGGCTGAAGTGAGTATGGGTCCCACTGGCCCACATATTGTGCACACAAATAGTATTGACAACATTACAATACAGCCACAGTCCAAAGAAAAGAGAGTTAAGAATTTACATGCCTTGAATTTCTATGATACAACCTACCAAAATCCTCTATTGGTCGTAGGTCCAGTCAGCGGACTCTTCTCCGATCCTAAGCTAATATCCACCTATGGGGTAAGATTTTAAAACAAGTAAAATGTAAGCAAACGGCTTAGTAGGACTACATTTTAAAAATAAACAGATAAATAGTTTAATAGAACACTTCTTAATAAATAAAATTAAATTAAATTAAATAAGTACTTCCGTTTATCAAAAGTATATTGGAAACAGTTCATCAAGAGTACCTTTTTATTAATTCAGGCAAACCATGATATTCACCACCGAAGTGGCCCAGCTGGGTTTCGGGACCTGCCCGAAAGGTCGTTCACTACATGACTCGATCGTCGATATGGCATCATGCCCGTATATCTTTTTATAATTAAATTTTCTATTTATCAAATATAATCATTAACATTTATTATGAGGTTTGTTATGAAAACACCTCAATCTACTGTTTAGGAAAACAGTTACAGAAAATCCTTTTTCAACCAATCATTGAAAAACATTTTATTAAAAATCACTTTGAGGCCAAAACATTTAAATCTGGCTACCAAAGAAGGGGTAGAAGTCCTACCTCAATACTCGTATCGGTGTCCCACACCATAACCCCGATCCGCTATATGTTAGCTCCACGGATCCACGCATAACCTTGAATACAAACTTGGTCTATTAGTGTCTAACCCGATATATTCTAAGTTATTAAATCATTTCATGGTGTCCTAGTGTGCCACTTAGGTTTATAAAATCATTTTATAAAGTTGGAATTTCAATTTGGGTTCGAAACAGTGAAAACGGGTGAAAATCACAAAAATTGCAACATGCCCGGTTGGCCTGCCGGTCACCCTGGTTCGGCCGGCCAAACTATACAGTTCGACCTGCCGGAAGTCCAAGTCCGGTCGGCGGAACATTTCCAGGTTCGGCCTGCCGGTCGGATGAATCTGGCCTGCCGAACGCATGAATCCGGCCTGCCAAACTCAAACTTCAGCCTGCCGATCTGGAAAATTTCAAAAATTTTCATGCACGGGTCTCGGCTTCCCCGAGCCCAAATCTTCAAATCTAACCTGTTTTCTTAATTCTCAGGCATGAATAATGATCATGAACAATAGAAAAACATAGTAACTTACTTTTTGATATATTAAAACAAGTTTTTTAAATTTTTTTTTGAAAAATCCAAAATGAGAAAAATTGGAGAAAAATGAAAAATCATGTTTTAAATTATTTTTGATGAAACAAAGTTTGTATTCTAGCTAATCTAAGTTCATCTAACCTAGATTAAAGGTTCTCTAAGCTTAAAAATGCTTAGATTTCAAAATGTAAGAAAATTTGAAAAATTGAAAAAGTTTTGAAAATTCGATACTAACCTTGAATCGAAGCTTGAATCGAGTTTGTGGTTGCTCAATCGCGTTCCCGAGCCTTCAATCCACAATCTCGAAACTTGAAATCGAATTTTGTTTCAAAAATTTAGAGAAAGATTAAGAGAGAATGTGAGAGACCGAAAGAGTGGAAGAGAGAGAGAGTGCACGGGAAAGATAGAGAAGAGAGCGAAAAAAAATGAGAGTGAAGGGGAGAGAGGTTGATTTAAATAGAGGGAGAGAGAAAATTAGTTGCACAAAACCGTGTGCAACAGTACACTGTTTTCAAATCAAATTTCTTTGTTAAAATTCCAATTAACAATTAAAACAACTTAATATAATTTAAAATTATTAAAAAGTAAAATAACACAAAGTTTCTTAATTTTCATAAAATGATAAATTTGAGTTTAAAACACTTATTATGGCACACTAATCCACCATTTTACATTCTAATATCATTTAATTAATTTCTGGGTGTTACAACTCTCCACCCCTAAAAGAAATTTCTTCCTCAAAATTTACAAATTGATTCAAAAACAAAACAAATACGGATGCAGCTCCCGCATACTTGATTCCAATTCCCAGGTGGCTTCATCAATCCCGTGATGTTGCCACACGACCTTAACTAATGAAATCTCATGACGAAGCAAACTAATCACTTTACGATCGATAATCTGGATCGGCACTTCTTCACATGTCGTGTCTTCCTGAATCTGTACACTCTGGAACGAAACGATCTTATCCTGCTCAGGTGGACAATTCCGAAGCATTGACACATGAAATACGTCATGAACATGCAAAAGTTCTGGAGGAAGGTTAAGTCGATAAAAAACCACACCAACACGTTGAATGATCTCGAACGGTCCAATATATCTCGGCATGAGTTTTCCTTTCACTCCAAATCACGAGATGCCTTTACGGAGTGATACCTTTAGCAGTACAAAGTCTCCAACCTCGAATTTCAAAGGTCGACGTCTTCTATCTGCATAACTCTTCTGTCGACTCTGAACTGCTTACAGTCGATCCTGAATCACAACAATCTCCTCCTTGCTATCACAAATTTCATCTGGCCCAAGAATAACTCTATCTTCTGGTTTGGCCCAACACACCGGTGATCGACACGATCGTCCATATAATGCTTCGAACGGTGCCATACCAATACTTGATTGATAGCTATTGTTGTATGAGAACTCCACCAGATGCAAATACTTCTTCCAGTTCTCGCCAAAGTCTAACACACAAGCACGTAACATGTCTTCGAGAATCTGAATAACTCGCTCAGATTGCCCATCGGTCTAAGGACAAAACGCCATGCTAAAGTTCAAATCTATACCCATAGCCTCCTGAAAGCTCTTCCAATACTTGGCATTAAACCTGGTATCCCTATCTGAGGTGATGGACAGAGGAAGTCCATGCAATCTTACTATGTTCTGCAGATACAATTCCCCAAGAATCCTCCTTGAACCTGTCGACCTGAATGGGATGAAATGAGCTAACTTCGTTAACCTGTCGACCACAACCCAAATCGCATCGTGCCATTGCTCCGTCCTTGGCAATCCGGTAAGAAAATCCATCGTCACGTGCTCCCATTTTCACCCTGGAATAGGAAGTGGCTGAAGTTGACCTACTAGCTTCTAATGCTCGGCTTTCACCTAAAGACAAATCATACACTTGGCCACGTATTCTCGAATGTCCTTCATCATACCTCTCCACCAATAGTGCCTCTTTAAGTCACGATACATCTTCGTACTCCCTGGATGAATGGCGAACTGAGACTTGTGAGCTTCGTCCATTACGGCCTTCGTTACTTCTGCAATAGCTAGAACCGCTAGATGCTCCCTGAAGTACAACGATCCATCTGCATGTATTCTCCATTCTTTGAACTCTTCTCCATTCTGAATTCGCGTCCAGATTCCCTGAAGATGCTGGTCTCGCCACTGATATTGCTTCACCGTCTGAATAAGAGCTGGGATCGTCTTCATATGATATACTGAAATGCGATTGTAGTCTTCATGATACTATAGCCTAAACTCACTTACTGTCGCATTCCTTCTCCAATCTTCAAGAGCCAAACATGCAAGTATCCCTGAAGGTTTCCGACTGAGTGCATCTGCAATGACGTTAGCTTTCTCGGGATGATACTGCAACGTAAAATCATAATCCTCCATGTATTCTATCCATCTTCGCTGTCTCAAGTTCAAATCCCTCTGAGTAAACAAATACTTTAAGCTCTTGTGGTCGGAGAAAACCTGAAATGTTGCCCCGAACAAATAACATCTCCAGATCTTCAACGCATGAATCACTGCTACAAGATCCAAATCATGAGTAGGGTAATTTCGCTCGTGAGGTCGTAACTATCTCGATCCATATGCCACCACTCGCCCATGTTGCATTAACATGCATCCAAGTCTATGTCCTGAAGCATCTGTATAAACCTCGTATGACTCATCACTATTGGGAATGATCAACACTAGAGCTGAAGTCAACCGATTCTTCAATTCTTGAAAGGCAAGCTCACATTCTTCGTTTCACTCGAATCTAACATTCTTCCTAATCAATCTTGTCAACAGTGTTGCTATCTTCGAAAAGTCCTTCATAAATTTCCTCTAGTATCCTGCAAGTCCCAAGAAGCTGCGGATCTCTGCCACATTCCTCGGTCGTTCCCAATCCATTATGGCTTCTATCTTTGACGAATCCACCAAAATACCATGCTCGGAGATGAAATGACCTAGAAATTTGACCTTTGTTAACCAGAATTCACACTTTTCCTTCTTGGCATACAACTGGTGTTCTCGCAGAGTCTAAAGCACGATCCTAAGATGCTGCTCATGCTCCTCCCAAGTCTTAGAATAAACTAGAATGTCGTCGATGAACACAATCACAAACTGATCCAAATAGGGCCTGAATATCCTATTCATCAAATCCATGAAAGTTGCCGGGCCATTCGTCAATCCAAACGGCATCACTGAAAATTTGAAATGTCCATACCAGGTCCAAAAAGCTATCTTAGGAATGTCCTCTTCCTTAATCCTGAGCTGATGATATCCTGATCTTAAATCTATCTTCGAGAAGTACCGCGAACCTCCCAACTGATCAAATAGCTCGTCGATCCTAGGCAGAGGATACTTATTCTTCACTGTGACTCGATTCAACTGTCGATAATCTATACACAACTTGAGAGTTCCATCATGTTTCTTTGCAAATAAAACCGGCGCTCCCCACGGCGATGTGCTATTCTGAATGTATCCCTTATCAGCAAGTTCCTAAAGCTGCTTCCTAAGTTCTTTCATTTATGCCGGGGCCATCCAGTAAGGTGCTACAGAAATCGATGCTGTTCCCAAAAATAATTCAATACCAAACTCGATCTCCCAATGCGGTGGTAATCCTGGTAGCTCGTTGAGGAAGACATCCTCAAACTCATCTATCACTGGAATCACTGCACGTCCTTTCAAAGCACTAGGCTCTCCTTCTAAATCCATGAAATAGTGTAATAAACTGCGTTCTTCCACCCTCCGAGACACATTCTAACACAACGCTCACTCATTAACCGATCACCACCACCTTGGATTGTGATTACCGTCCCCCTATCAGACACTAGGGTTACTTTCCTAAGTTGGCAGTCTACCACTGCACTATATCTAGACAACCAGTCCATCCCTAGGATTACATCATAGGTTCTCATGGGGATTACAATCAAATCACTTTTCAAAATCTATCCCCAATCTTTATTTTACAAGCTTTACAAACACTATTCACATACACCCGCCCCAAGGGTGAGGCTATAACCAAGGGTTCATCAAATTCTTCTATTTCCAATCCCAAGGCATGTACAAAAGAACTCGAAATGAGAGAATAAGTGGCACCAGTATCAAATAACACGTGTGCTAGAGACTCAGAAACCATAATCGTACCATCGACAACCGCATTACTGGTCTGGACATCTAAACTCCCTGATGTCATCATGTGAACCTGTACTGGAGTTTTCTCCTTTCCTATACTAACATTGCTGGATCCTATGTTAGTTGGCCGATACTGCTACGATGATGGCGACTGCACGTTAGCTATACTCGGTGTTCGATACTGAAGGACATTACACTGAAGATTATGCTGTTGATGTCCTTGCGCTGGATATGACATTTATTGAGGAGAGAACTGATGGAATGGAAGCTAAGGGTACTGCTGTGGCTGACATAGGGTCTGAAGCTGGGGCTGATGACTAGCTCCTTCTCCGGTCTAAAATCCTAGGCGAGCATTCCTGATTGGGCAATTCCTCTTGATATGTCCTGGTTGCTGACAACAGTGACAATGGAAGCTGTAGGGGTTGTTGCGCCCGCTGTTGGATGAACAGCTGCTGTAGTTGTTTGTGCCACCCTGCTTGTCCTTTCTTGGAGTTGGTCGACTACTACGCTCCTCCTGCCACTCCTCTGTGGTCCTCCTGATGTCTTGGCTTGATTCTCACAGTACTGTGCGTAATCATTCTCCACTGATATCGATGATGATGCAAGCTCTCCAAAGTTCTTGAGTCATAGAGCAACTATCTATCGTCGAATAGGGGCTTTGAGTCTGTATTGGAATTTGATGCACTTCTCACGCTCCGATGCCACTGCTGAGGGAGCAAACCTAGCCCATTCATTGAACTTCGCTTCATATTCTCGAACTGACATATCTCCCTACTACAACCTATAGAATT
The DNA here is from genome assembly GCA_946598075.1 of Artocarpus hirsutus. Classification (NCBI taxonomy): domain Eukaryota; kingdom Viridiplantae; phylum Streptophyta; class Magnoliopsida; order Rosales; family Moraceae; genus Artocarpus; species Artocarpus hirsutus. The sequence continues at coordinate 13,944 of CAMOHE010047371.1, forward strand.
CTGCCGCCTTTTGATCCTTGTATCCCTTTGAGAAATACCAATCATAGAACAGCTCCTTAAACCTATCCCAACTGATACTACCATTATTCTCCAGGCGCTTTGCCTGCTTCCACCAGGTGTTAGCACCAACTTTGAACTTATATGCCGTAAATTCCACACGATACTCCGTTGGTACACCGAGAGTATCCAGATGCTTTACGATGAAATCTAGCAATATTCTACCACCTGCGGGTCCCCAGTTCCATCGAAAGTCGATACAGATGCATGTCGAAACTCCTTAAAGTATGAATGCCGACGACTAGCCTTAGAATCGTCAGTCTTGCCCTTGTTGCCATCTGTCAAAATGCAGCAAACATAGCCCTCATCATGCCCTCACCATTTCCAAACTCAGCATTGGCTGTCGAATGACGTCTAGGTGCCATTCTCTCACTTCTGAAAACAAAATTTGGACTGTCAGTGGTATTTCATTATCATACCTATGTGTGCACAATTCCCAAGGTTCATAACCTTGAGCTCTGATACCATTCTGTCATGCCCAGGGGTACAGAAGGTGACGTGGAGGATTAATTAAGTTAATTAAATAAGGATTTAGTTAAAAAAATGGTTTTAGAATTAAATTTATAAATAAAAATGTGGTATTTTTAAAATCATTTATTTAGAATGAACAATTATAATATTCAGACAAATAAAGAGAACAAATAAAACAATTTAATATGGGGTGAAGTGAGTATGGGCCCCACTGGCCCACATATTGTGCACACACATAGTATTGACAACATTACA
>CAMOHE010047372.1:0-22314 GCA_946598075.1 Artocarpus hirsutus
GATATGGAATCCATAGCTCCTCTTTAGGAGTAGTTGATATCCTCTTATATGCGTTATCTTGTAATTGAAAAATTAGAGCGTTCAACCATTTAGATACATAGGTGTAACTAAATGGTATACTGTCTTTGGATGGTAAGTTTTCTGATGGTGAGATAATGAAACGTAAGATAAAAAATATTCAGAAAGGTAAGACAGAACTTGTCCTTAAGCCGATTATAGATAATCTTATGGGGATACGAAACATTATGATATGTCATTGGAGACTTAGCTATTCGGGCTTTGTAATTCTATATGGTTCTAGAGTGTAGCTCTAAGCTTTTAGTGTAGTAGCGTTAGAGCTGATAACTATGAAATGTATATATGGGATATTGGGTTTCATGATTATCGAGAGCTTGAATTATATAGGTCTATTTGGTCCCCTTTGCTAGCTCACAAAAATCCTATAATGAAACGGCGTGCTTTTCTAATAATTGGTGACTTATATTAGATATATTAGATTGGTTGAAATTCGGTAAAGTTAAATAATTCATGTTTGTTTATCGATTGAATTAATTTTGTGATAAAATTAATTTAAGATAAGCTTGTTGAATTATCGGGATCGGATAATTCATGTCTGTTTATCAGTTGGATTAATTTTGAATTAATTCAAGAAAAATTTGAATTATCAGGAATATTCATTTTCCTAGAGATTATCTAGATATAACTGTTTTAATCAAATAACTTTTCTATTGGGTTATTTGAATTAAAACTAAAGCTTTATCACCAAAATCTTGGGTGGAAAATAAAGATTCACAGGGATCTTTCATCAGAGGTTCGGCAAGCCGAGCTTTAAGTTCGGCCTACCGATTGAGGAAGTTTGGCAGGCTGGTTTACAAGTTTAGCCTACCGACCGGGCGATAAAAGGATCACGTGTTTAGACGTTGATTTTATTAGATATCGACTATGATTTGAATCTGATTCAAATTTTTGAGACCTTATCTGATAAGGACTGACCCTAGACCTAACCTCTATAAATGGGGAGTGAGTCTTATAAGTTAATTAGATCAATTAAGAGATTAAGAGTGAGACTCTACAGGTGAGACTCTAGAAACTACAGCTTAAGAGCCGTTGTTCACAAATCACAAACTACAGCTTTGGGTTCTCTCAATTGGTTGGAAGGAGAATCACATAGCGGAGAAGCTGAATGACGTGAGCCCACACTCACTCCGATCGAGGATTAAGAATAGCAAAGAAGGCAAGTTGGTTGAGGTTCTTCTGGAACGTTACTTGTCTTCATTGATTGCAGTAGCTTTTCAGCGTATACAAGGTTAGTAAGATCCGGTTAATTTATGACCATAGCATGTCAAACTTGTTTTTTGAAAAATACTCTAATATAAAAATTTTAAAATTTCGTTGCATGCTAGTTTTTCAACAATCGGCATCAGAGCCATGGTTTTTACATAAATTTACGAGTTTGTGATCATGCTATATGTATAAATTGAGTGATCTTGATCTCTCCTATGCTTGAATTTAATTTTATAGAGAGTTGGCACTCTAGGTTTCTATATGTTTTTATATGTTGTCATGAATTATGTGGTGAATATTTATTAATTAATCATGGTTAATTAAATTATTATTTAATTAATTATTAATTAATTAATTTATACAAGTTATGGTTCCTTAGAGATTAAAATGTGTATCTAAGTTTTTCATGCAATTAGATGGTAGACTATCATCTTTGTCTAGGAATTATTATTTAATTTTAAATTTGTAAAAATTTTGTAATTAAATAATCATTCGAAGAAGATGGATCTAGAAGGCGGATCTAGAAGATGGATGATAGCGTTCCTAGGTACTTTCTGAGTATCGAATTTTATGTTTTTGAATTGTTGAAAATAAAATTAATAAATTGCATTAAAAATTATATTTTCTAGAAAGGCATGATCTTTGCTTGGTCGGCATGCTAAACATCCAAGTCCGGCAAGCCAATGGTTGTAGATCAACGGCCAGACGTGAGGTTCGCAGGCCTTTAGTGGGGGAAAAATCAGGTGGCTCTAGCGACAAGTCAAACTTCTGGTTTGGCAAGCCGATTTGTCATGAACCGACAAGCCAATCTATGAAATCGACAGGCCGGTGGGTCATGACTGGCAAGCTGATCACCCAGATCAGCTTCCCGGTAGAGAGCTAGAAATTTTTTTCAAAAAAGGTGTCATTTTCATGCAGTTTTGATTTTATATTTTGGACAATTCTAAGAAACATTAAATTTGGGTATGACCCGAAATTTAGAGTATTCGATTCATACAGGATTGAAGACTCAAAGATGGGCATTACATGAAGAAGGATACAGCTTGAGGATTCAAGGATGAAGAATTGATAAAATGTTTCGATTATTCTCTTATAATCTTTGTTTTCTATTCTCTAGGGTGGAACCATAATATTACGGTTATTTGTTATTATTTTGCTTGTAGCTTTACTTGTCTGCATTATAATATGATTTGCTATGTACATTGATAACATGCCATATAGAATAAGGAGTGCCGCCCATATTAAAATTGTTCATGTATGTCTTTTAAAATAAAACCTTGATTTCAAAAGATTGAGTAGGAGAAGGTTTTCAAAAAGAGGACCTAAAGCCTCCATCGTTGGTCCATAGGTAGCACATGGTGGTTCTGATCCCTAGGAATAGACTTCATCATGTATGGGGTTGGATCTCTAAAGGGATAAAGTATTAGCATGATTTATGATTGCACACCCCTTGATGGTGATTATAAATTATGGATAAAATATTAAAACGATGGTTATACATTCATATCAATTTTATTATTAACCTCCTCTAAGAACTCTGTTAATAAAATTAATGGCCAAAGAAACGATTATTAAAAAATGCTGGATCATACGGATCTTGGATGGCATATATTAATCAGGAGGGGATCCATGTTCTTGATTGAATTTGGCATGACTCCCCTAGGAGCTTGTTGAATTCTGAGTTAGGAATTATCGTTATAAGGTTGTGATATTTTCAAAATTTTGGCACATAAACACATTTGTATGTTTTACATAATTGTGTTATCTTACTAAATTATTATGCTATGTTTGCTTATGTTTGGTATATGATTCTTTATTGTACATTAAAAATGTCTAAAAACACTTTATCATTGATACTTGACAAAAACCAATTAACCAGAGAGAATTATAATAATTGAAAACAGAACCTAAATATCGTCTTCTCCTTTGAGAAACTGATATTTGTGCTGACAATCCCTTGTGCTTTTGAGCCTACGAAAAATTCGACCAATGATCAAATCTAAGCATATGATCGTTGGAATGATGCAAATGATCAGGCCTATTGCTATGTTATGGCTAGCATGAACAACATACTACAGGCTCAACATGAGGATTATGAGACTACTAAGTAGATTTTGGATAATCTGGAAGACATGTTTGGAGGACAAGCCCTAACAAAGCGGCAAGGAGTACTTTGGAACTTCTTAATTGTAAACAAAAAACAGGGACATCTACAAAAGAGCACATGATGTTGGTCATGGGTTACCTCGCTGAGGCACAAACCAATAGAGCCGACATCGATGTTGAAACTTAGATGACTATGGTTTTTGAGACTCTGTTAAAGGAATTTATTCCATTTAAAGTAACTTTTAATTTGAGCAATAGGTAGGATATGACCTTAACAAAGTTGATGAAACAATTACATGAGTTTGAATTGCTAATCAGGGAGTCTCTTGCTCATGGCAAGGCCAACTTGGCAACTACTTCAAGTTCCAATCCCAATCCTAGGAATGGAAAGAAACAATGGGCCAAGAACAAAAAGTCTTCTATTCCTGCTAACAACAAGAGCAAGAAGAAGAAGAAGAAGAAAAAGAACCCAAAGAAGCTAAAGTGCTTCTTCTGCGGGAAGGTCAGGCACATCATGAAGAATTACAAGGACTTCCTTTTCCGAGGAGGTAGATGTGATCTTCTGTATTTAGAAACTTGTTTGGTTAAGGAATCCAATGATACTTGGGTCATAGATTTTGGTGCAACTAATCATGTTTATGTTTCACTATAGGGATTTAAAGAAACAAGAAGTGTGTAGCATGAAGACTTCAGGCTTTGGATGGGCGATGGATCTTTGGTCTTAGCTAAAGTAGTGGGAGACGTCCATCTACATTTTGATAATTATAGAATTTTAATGTTGCAAGATTGTTTTTATGTTCCTAAATTTAAGAAGAATTTAATTTCTGTTAAATTTAAGAAGAATTTAATTTCTGTATCTTGTTTATTTAAAGACTCCTATTTGGTTTCTTTTAATAATAAAGTGGTTATTCATAAAAATAAATCTTTTATCTATTCTAGATGAATGTAAAATAATCTATATTCTATCAAACCTAAGATGGACTTACTGCTTAATACTGAGATGAATGATAATAACTCTAAAAGACTTAAAACTTCTCACTCTAATAAGACTTATCTTTGGCATTTGCACCTTGGCTATATTAACCTGAATAGGATTCAAAAATTGGTAAAGGATGCACTTTTAAGTCACTTAAAGGTGAAATCTATACCCCAATGTCTATCTTCTTTGAAGGGTAAAATGACCAAAAGACTATTTGTCTAAGGGCAATAGGGTCGAAGGGGTTCTAAAACTTATGCATAGTGATGTTTGTAGATCGATAAACATCCGGGCACGAGGAATGTATGAGTATTTTGTCACTTTTATTGATAGTTACTCAAGGTATGGGTATGTGTACCTTATGCACCACAAAAGCGAAACTGTTGACAAGTTCAGAGAGTTTTGGGCTGAAGTGGAAAAGTAATTGGATAGAACCATAAAGGCACTTCGATCTAATCGAGGTGGTGAATATTTTTTTGATGAGTTCTTAAGATACTTATTAGAGAATGAGATTTTATCCCATTTGACTACGCTGGGCACTCCGCAGCAAAATGGCATAGCAGAGAAAAGGAATAGGACTTTATTAGACATGGTTAGGTCCATGATGAGTTATTCATCATTGTCTTTATGCTTTTGGGGATATGTACTACAAACTGCATGTTATCTTTTGAACAACGTGCCTTCGAAATCGGTCCCTAAAACTCCTCATGAGTTGTGAATGGGCAAGAAGGCATCCTTAAACCATATTCGTATATGGGGATGTTCGGCTCATGTCCTGTTTAAGGATGCGAATAAGTTGAAAGCATGTTTGGAAGTTTGTATATTTGTAGGATATCTAAAAGAAACTAAAGGGGATTATTTTTATAACCCAAAGGAAAATAAAGTCGTGGTTTTAACTGATGCAACTTTCCTTGAGGAAAGTTCCATGGATGACTTTAAGTCTTGAAGCAAAGCGATGCTTGAGGAGTTGAGGAGTGATTCAATCACTCTGGGGGTTCCAAATGAAACCTCTCCAAGAGGTGTAGAAAAACTAAACGAACCTAAACAACAACTTAAGAGGCTTCGGCATAGTGGGAGGATCGGGTGTTAACTTAAGAGGTATATGTTCAATGGTGAGGCCTTTTTGGCTAAGCCTGATAAACATGACAGGGTTCCTTACATTTATGTAGAGGTTATGGAGGATGTTGATTCGAAACTCTAGACAGAGGACATGAACACAGAGATGAAATCTATGGAGACTAAAAGCTTGTGGATCTTCCCAAAGGGGTAAAAACCCATAGGGTGTAAGTGGATCTTCAAAAGGAAAAGAGGAGTGGATGGAAAGGTCGAAACCTTTAAGTCTAGACTGGTAGCTAAAAGTTACACACAAAAGGAAGAAATTGATTATGAGGAAACCATTTCGCTAGTAGCCATGCTTAAGTCCATCTAGATTCTCTTGTCCACAGCTGTCACTCTCGAGTACGAGATTTGATAGATGGATGTCAAGATGGCTTAAAATTTTAAATGGCTATCTTGATGAGTCTATTTATATGGAACAACCAGATGGGTTCAAGGCTAAGGGTCAAGAAGATAAGGTTTGGAAGCTGCTAAAGTCAATTTATAGACTTAAGCAGGCTTCACATTATTGAAACATAAGATTTGATCAGGTGATCAAGACTTATTGGTTCTCACAAAATATGGATGAGCCATGTGTTTGCAAACACATTAAGGATGGGAAGGTGGTCTTTCTACTGCTCTATGTAGTTGACATTCTACTAATTGGCAATGACATAGGAGCATTGTCATTGGTCAAATTATTGTTGGCCAAGCAGTTTGACATGAAGGACTTGGGTAAGGCTAATTTTATTCTCGGTATCTAGATATTTTGGGATAGGAAGAACAAAATGATAGCTTTGTTACAAGCCGGCTACATAAATAAAATTCTTAGAAGGTTTGCAATGTAGGATTATAAGAAAGGTGGGCAACCATCTAGATCTGTAATTACTCTTTTTAAGAAAGACTCTCCAAAGTATGAGGAAGAAAGATAATACATATAAAAAGTGCTTTATGCTTCGGCAGCAGGTAGTCTCATGTATGTCATGCTTTGAACATGACCGAATATTTGTTATGCTGTCGGGATTGTAAGTCGATTTCAAGCGGATCTGAGACCAAACCATTGGGTTGTGGTAAAGCATATTTTCAAGTACCCAAGAAGGACTCGAGGGTATATGCTTGTATTTTTGGGTGAGGACTTAACTTCTCTAGGATATACTAGTTCAAATTTCTAATCTTGTTTGGATTTAAGAAGATCGACTTCAGGCTTTGTGTTTACTTCGGGTAGCAGTGCAATCAGTTGAAGAAGTATGAAACAAGATTGCACTTCGGATTCAACGATGGAGGCTGAACATGTGGAGCTAGTGATGCTTTGAAAGAAGCAGAATGGCTCCATAAATTTCTTGGGGATCTTGAGGTAGTTCCTGGTATGGATAAGGTGGTATCACTGTGTTGTGACAACAGTGTAGTTGTGGCTAATGCTAAGGAATTAAGATTTCACAAAAAGAGTAAACATATTGATCGAAAGTATCCTATGATATAGGACTTCATTGAGGGTGGGCATGTCACGGTGTGTAAAATCACGTTAGATGACAATTTAGTTGATCCATTTATGAAGACACCTACTACGAGAGTCTCAAGAGACATGTGGAAGCTATGGGGATGTGAGATTTGTTCTATTTACTCACTTGGTGCAAGTGGGAGATTGTTAGACGTGTATGCCCTAAGGAGTAAAAATGTATTATATTTTTGGAGACATTTTTATCAATAAAGAATTTATTTATTATTTATATACCAAATCTTGTCCTCTTTATGTTCATATTTGTTGAACGCATGTTAAGCAAACAAAAGTCTAAGACTGTCGATCTAAACCTTTAAGAATTGGGCGTATGATGGACAGATTATATGGAAGACATGATTCTTAAGGTGACGGTCTAAATCATAAGATCTGCAATTGAGGAAATAAAGTTGGGCACTTTATTCAGTAAAGATTGTTATACTGTCTATATCCTTAGTGGGAGATGGTTTGTCTTGGCCATCGGAGTTAGACTCTATGAATAGAAACAATGGCACATTGTCATAGGTGACGATGTGTTGGATTGGGACATAAAGTAAATTGATTTGGATTAATAATTCTGTCTCGACAAATCGATTCACTTTAGACAATCATTTGTATTGTATCTTAATCCTAAGATGAATAGTGGGCCTGTTGTCTTAACTTATGTCTTTTGATGTACCAAAGGGTGACATCCACATTTTTATAGTAGTACGCATGTTGGTATGTTAGAGGTATGACTCTTGATAGCATAGACTTGTTATTCATAGATATGGAATCTATATCTCCTCTTTTGGAGTAGTTGATATACTTTTATATGCGTTATCTTGTAATTGGAAAGCTAGAGTGCTCAACCATTTGGATACATAGGTGTAACTGAATGGTATACTGTCTTTGGATAGTAAGTTTTTCGATGGTGAGATAATGGAACATAAGATAAAAAATAATTAGGAAGGTAAGGCAGAACTTGTCTTTAAGCCAATTATGGATAATTCTATCGGGATACGATACATTGTGATATGCCATGGAGACTTAGCTATTCGGGCTTCGTAATTCTATATGGTCCTAGAGTGCAGCAATAAGCTCTTAGTGGAGTAGCATTAGAGTTGATAATTTTGAAATGCAAATATGGGATATTGGGTTTCATGATTATCGGGAGCTTGAACTATATAGGTCCATTTGGTTCCTTTTGTTAGCTCATAAAAAAATCCTGTAACGATACGGCGTGCTTTTTTAATAATTGATGACTAATGCCAAATTTATCAGATTGGTTGAAATTCGGTAAAATCAAATAATTCATGTTTGTTTATCGGTTGAATTAATTTTGTGATAAAATTAATTCAAGATAAACTTGTTGAATTATCGGTGTCGGATAATTTATGTCTGTTATCGGTTGGTTAATTTTGAATTAATTCAAGATAAACTTATTGAATTATTAAGAATATTTATTTTCCTAGAGATTATCTAGATATGACTGTTTAATTAGATAACTTCTCTATTGGGTTGTTTGAATTAAAACTGAGGCTCTGTCACCAAAATCTTGGGTGGAAAATAAAGATTAACAAGGATCTTTTAACGGTGGTTTGGAAAACCGGTTTGCAAGTTCGGCCTACTGACCAGGCCATAAAAGGATCATGCATTTAGACGTAAATTTTATCAGATATCTATTCTGATTTGAATTTTTGAAACCATATCTGATAAGGACTGACCCTAGACCCAACCTTTATAAATAGGGAGTGAGTCTCATAAGTTAATTAGATTAGTTGAGAGATTAAGAGTAAGACTCTACCGGTGAGACTCTCGAAGCTCCCTAAGAGCTATTGTTTATAAATCACGAATTGTAGCTTTGGGTTCTCTCAATTGGTTGGAAGAAGAATCACCTAGTGGAAAAGTTAAACGATGTGAGCCCACACTTACTCTCATCGAGGATAGAGAACAACAAAGAAGGCCAGTTGGTTGAGGTTTTTTTGGAACGTTATTTCTCTTCATTGATTGCGGTTGCTTTTCTGCATATACAAGATTAGTGAGATCTGGTTAATTTATGCACATAGCATGTCAAGCTTGTGTTTTGAAAAATACTCTGATATAAAAATTTTAAAATTTTGCTGCGTATTATTTTTCCAACGGCCTTCACTAAAGCCTAGGCCTAAAAAATACTAACATGTATTCATGAGTTTTGAAACATTATTTTTGTAAGCTAAAGCTTTACTTATTGAGTTCACCACTCATGTTATTTAGTTATGTCTTACAGGAACTTCAAATGGAACCTCTAGATCCTATCCTAGATAAGGATGCGATTGTGGTTGCTTTGGGATCATGTGCGCATATGGCCCGATATGTGTGTTTTGAAATGAAGTGTGCTATGTTTCAAGTTTTCACTGTGTCAATTCAAGTTTAATAATTTTCAATTTAGAGACCTTGGAAAAGTGTGGTTTGGTTAAGTAACTTAAGGATTAATATCTTAAAAGATTTCAAATATTTTTCTATGTGGGAATAATGTTTTCTCTTAAATAAAAATTACTTCCACAAAATTATTAGATTTAATTTAGTATTTTATTATATTGTGGTTTTAAAAGTCTTGATCGAGGTCGTGACAACATCTATCCTAACAATCTCCCACTTTTCTTAAAGTAGATGAGACATGTCTTTTAACCTATAACTCTCCAAATGCTTCTTAAAAACTTTGACAGACAAGGTCTTCATGCATGAATCTGCAAGATTGCCTTCCGACACGATCTTCATCATAATCACATTACCTCTTTCTGCTGTCTCTCGAATTAGATGATACCTTTTTTTTATATGCTTCGTATTCTTATGGTTTCTAGGTTTTTTTTATGTTAGTGATACTACTATTGTCACAATATAGTTTTATAAGCTTTTCTATATCTAGAACAACTTCTAGATTAAACAAGAACTTGAGGACCTAGACTACTTCCATGGATACTTCACAAGCAGCCACATACTTAGTGTAATGACTGAAAAAATCCAAAAATTAATAAATATGATTAATTAAGGATTTTTTCATAACTATATCGTTAAGTTTGTAAGAAATATAAGTTTAGAGATTATAAGTTAAGTTTCTGCAAGAACTGTGAGAAATTGTAAGAAATCAGTTTAAGGCTAGAAATCTTTTATAACGTGAAGCAAATTAACTAGTTTAAATCGTGACATAACCACTATTTATAATCATGAATTTTCTTAATTAACACACATTTAGAAAGTCTTAATAACTATAAGACTTTAGTAATAGCTAATGTTATGAATGCACAATTATGTGCTTTTTTGTATGGAATATATAGCAAAATATGGTGTCATGACAGTACACTCGGATAATTGAAAACAATTACTAAGTGTGCTAAACCAAAATTTTTTAATTTAGTAATTTTATGTATGAGCCAAAGTAGTGGCCTATATAAGAATCTCAAATTAGAATATTTAAATTGAGATTGATTAATCAAGAAGGAACTTCTAATTCATGACAATTATACAAAATCCCTATGTGATGGCAGTTTAGCAATAGAATATAAGATCATTAACTCAACACCATGAATCAAAAAATAGTAAGATAAAAGTCATGATTATAAGATGGATCTTGATTTTAATGAGATCTAAAGCACGATAAGAAATTTCAAGAAAGCCATAAGGGTTTTTGGAAGTTCAAGAATTCCAATATCCTATATGTATACAGTTAGCTATTATACACTTTAGTAATTATGTAAAGTTTATTATTACTATTAGTATAATAATAACAACAATAATCATAATAATAGTATTAGTAGTAATAATAATAATAAACAAGAGCATTAATCGAGTCCACAAGTATTGCACGAGCCTTAAGGCAATGCAATATCATTAATGGACTAAATTTGAGTCCATAATATGATTAAGAAAAGTTTAAAGAATCCATAGATTGAATAAGGACCCATAAATGACTTTTTATTATAAACAATCTTGGTTTGTATCCACAAAGTGTAAAATTATGCTAAGTTTAGAATTTGATTTAAATTGATTTTTAGATAGTCAATTCAAATTACAAAAATGTTTAGTAAATAATTACTACTACTTTTATAAAATAAATAGAAGTTTATCATATGTTTTGATGGTACAAAAATGGTTTCTATTAAGATGAAAATGACAAATTTATTTTAGAAAATTATAATAACAAAAAAATATGTGTTTTATTATTAGTTAGCATTTTAAAGCTTTAAAATTTATGAAAAAATATTTTGATCAAAGCTCTCAATATAAAATATTTTAAAGAATAAGTAAATGTGGTGAATATTGTTAATAATTGATTTTGAAGACAAATGTGTTAAAGTTTATCATTTCAGAATAAAATCATGAAATCCATAAAGTATGGATAAATTCATGAAAATGATTTTATGACAATATGAATATTTTAATAAGATAATGATATAGCATGAAGAATATAATTTATTTGCTTATTTTTGGAAAGACCAAGAATAATATAGTTTTAAAAGTACAGTTATGTTTGCACGAATTTCAAAGTTACATATCAAACAATTGATCAACCAGACCCCAACAGAGAATAGAATATGTGGACCCACGGCAATGTCTATAAATACATGATTCATGCCTTGTTACACCTCAATAGTTGCTGGAGAGCTCTACTTCATGCCACCAAAGAACCATGCACCATCAGGATAGGTGGTTAACACCACCCGTCCCCAAAGATTCAAAGGGACCCGACGAGGAAGAAGCATGCCAAAACTAGGCTGATCTGCCATGACACGATAGAGAATGAGGAGGGCCACCATGAACCACTATGGGCTACTCTGTTTTGAGGATTTAGGCCACAACGAGGCACCCCATTATTGCCATGGGAACTAGAAAGTGATGAGGAATGATTTGCACCCATCAATTTCATGAAAATAACTATCAATGGTGGAGAGCCATGAATGCCTCCATAGGCCACCGTGAGTCCCTTTGATTCCACCAATTGTGACTGTGTTGAAGGGTGCCAACTGAGGGGAGATGCTCAAAAACTGATGGAGATCAAAAAGCCTAGGTAAATTTAAGTTAGCTTTGAGTGAAAAATAAGGTTAGAGTGTCCATTTTTTGCCACCAACAGACACTCAATCTGCATAATTGGAGGGCAATTGAAGTAAAATTAGTAGCATCGTTTGAATCAAGAGGTCAAAAAATGGTGGAACCTAAAGTTTAAGCACTGGCTAGCAACCTGAGCTGTCGCTCGTGCTGCCGTCGATGGCTGGGCTTCGGTGGAGCTCGGGTCTCATGCTTTTAACCTTTGATTGTCAATCCAAGGCCATCTTCTATTCATGTTCCAGACACGATGGTGCCCTTTGTTTTAACTAATTCCACTTTGTTAAAAATCATCCGATACTGACTGCATGCGGATCGAGTCGATACAAACTGCATTTATGGAGTCCAAAATGACATGTCCAACAATCTGTGATCTCCAAGAAGCAATCTTAGTCACCTACGATCGCTCAAGGACCATAATCAAGGATGCTTCCTAGATTTTAGTATCGACAAGATATCATTAGATCCGCTCAGCTTAGAGTTCAGGTAAGTAAGAATCTCGCCTACCGTATGAACATTTTTTTTTTTAAATTGTTTTACATGTTTTCATTAAAAAAATAATGAAATGCATGATCAGTGATTTGTCATGTCGTGTTATGTTATGATATGATTATAATTTAGTATGTTTATGTCGTCTCATGTCATGCAATGTCATCATCATGTCATAATCAACATGTGATGTATGTAATAATAAAATTGTATTATTTAGTCACTTTCAAGTTAAGTATGTTTACGATTTATGGTTTATGATTTATGTAATTATGATGCTATGTAGTAACATGTCATATTGCATATATACAATAAGATAAGTGAAATTAATAAGACAAGTTAAGGGTGTCTTACCAATCTCCCAACCTACGGGAAGGCTTCAATATAGTTTATGATCTCGGTGTCATTAGCGACTATGCGAACTCTGTCATTAGGGACTACGTGAACTCTAACTTCTTAAAGATCATATACAATTGGTATGATCAACCAGGCCCAATTAAGAAGATAAGTTAAAGCTTAAATAATTAAGCATAAAACAAGTTACTAAGCAAGCATAAAATGTTCATGCATGTTTTTATTAAATGATTTTTAATTATGTTTTGCAAGTCTAATTTCCTACTTGTTAAGTGAAAGATCATTTAAATATGTTCATGTTGTAGGTAAGAAACCTATCAGTGACACTTGATGGGCAATGAAGAGCAGTGGACGAATGGTGAAGTTAAGAATGGATTCCACTCATGCAAATGTACGAATTTGTGCACATTTTTATTTTGCAAAATTATGTATGTATTAAAAAGTAAATGAGATTTTGTAAGCATGTTTTGAAAACCGGGGTTGTAATCATACAACCTTGGTCTAAAGAATTTTAAGATTTTAAAAATATGGCAATAGAAAAAGTGACAAGTTCATATAAATTTTCCAAGTAAGGAAATTATGAAATTAATTAGAATTGGACATGTTTATAGGAGTTTTACGATAAATTAAGAAGATTTTAAGGAATATATTTTATAAATTTTGTTACGAGAGTTCTAAAAGAACATGCTTTAAGAAACTAATATGTTAGACTTACGTAATTAAATTATAAGAAATTATTATTATGTTAAGTTTAAAAAGAATAAGTTTTGAGCAATCAATATGTTAGTTTTAAGATAATAAATTATAAAAGAAAGTACAACGATAATTCTAGGAAGGATTTAAAAAGCATTTGAAATAGGAATTTATAAGGATCTTTAATTTAGAATTGTTTTAGAAATATTATGATTTAAATTAAGAAGTATTCAAAAAGAAATAGTTTTTAAATAATTATCTTCACGTTGATGGAAAAGTTTTAAGAAATTATTATTATTATCATGTATTTGAAGTTATTATTATATTCAATTTATGAAATTGTCTTAATTATTTCTTTTAAAGAAATACATTAATAATTCACTATTAACATTTCATTTAAAAAAATTATTCCACAATTTAAGTATCTACTTTAAAGTATATTAAGTTCACAATTATGTAGTTGAGTAACGGCCACATAGGTAAGGTCGTTACACTCAGCCTTCATTGTTAAGTTAGAAATACACTTTTGTTTCACACTCCTCCAAACAATGGCTCGACTACCAAGAGAAAAGATGAAACTTGATATTGACTTTCAATCTTCCTAATCCGATTGAAAATTGGAATTCATGTATCCTTTGAGAGACAGATCTCTACTGGAATACACAAGCATATAGTTTCTTGTTCTCCTAAAAAACTTAGGAATGAGCTTTACGGTCGTCCAGTGATCAAATCTTGAATTTGGTTGAAACTTACTGATTATTCTAACTGCATAGTAGATGTCAAGTCTAGTAGACTACATACCATACACAAGGCTTCCAACTACGGATGCATAAGAGAAAAGATGAAACCTAATATCGACTTTCAATTGTCCTGATCCGATTGAAAATTGGAATTCATGTATCCTTTAAGAGACATATCTCTACCAAGATACATAAGTATATAGTTTCTTGTTCTCCTAAAAAACTTAGGAATGAGCTTTACGGTCGTCCAGTGATCAAATCCTGAATTTGGTTGAAACTTACTGATTATCCGAACTACATTGTAGATGTCAAGTCTAGTAGACTACATACTATACATAAGGCTTCCAACTACTAATGCATAAGAGAAATGTCTCATGTCCTTTTTCTCCTAAGGAGTCTTTAGGCGTTGCTTCTAAGAAAGATGAATATTATGCGCAAAAGGCAAATTCCCTCTTTTAGAGTTTTGTATCCTTTACCTGACAAGCACCTTGTCTATGTACATAGCTTGAGACAATGCCAATAGTTTTTCCTTGCAATCTCAGATAAGTTGGGTCTCAAGAGCATAGCTTGCTTCTCCCAAATCTTTCATTTGGAATTGGCTTGCCAATCATTCATTACTTGTGATATAACACTCCTTATCATTCTTAATAAGTAGGATGTCATCAACGTAAAACACTAAGAAGATCAATTTCATTTCTCTTATTTACTTGTAGACGAATGGTTCATCTTGGTTTTGTTCAAAACCATGAGAATTAATAGCCTCATCAAATGTGATGTTCTATGATCTAGAAGCCTACTTGAGTCAATAAATGGACTTTTACAACATGTAGACTTTCTGCTCTTGGCTTTCAGCTATGAACTCTTTGTTTGTACCTTTTAGATGATTTCTTTAAGATAGCCATTTGGAAATGTAGTCTTGACATCCATCTGCAAAATTTCATAATCAAAATGCATTGCAATGGACAAGAGTATCTAGATGGACGTAAGCATAACAACCATGGAGAAAGTTTCTAGAAAGAAAAGAGGAGAGACATTAGAGGACAAGGAAAGAGAAAGAAGCGAGAATAGAGAACCAATTGGGTTATATTTTTAAGGGAACCAATTGGTTAGGTTTATTTCCAAGTTGAATAACAAGTGGAATGTCATTTAGATTTGCTTTGTCAATGTTGTTTGATTTCAAATGGTAATTTCATTTTTAGAGAAAATGATTGCTATTTATCATCATGACTCATATAACTATTGCAGAATTGATTAAGGTTAATTTTAATAATTTATATATGTGAGGCCCATAATCACTAATGTGTCAATATTAGCAATGAAAGCCTCAAGAGGTAGCGTCAAATTTTTCATTAGTACTAGTAAAAAAGCATGTGCTTTATGCATGCGTATTAAGCATGTTAATATAAAAAAAGAAAAAAAATTAGGAGGAAAAAATAAAATGTATGAAAAAAAGATAAGAAAAAGAAAAAAAAAAGAAAATGGGTGAAAAGAGAAAGAAAGAAGAAAAACTGAAAAAGTAAAAAGAGAAAAGATCAAATCTAAAAAGTAATCACAGTCATCAGATCAAGCTTTTGAACGGCCAAGATGAGCATGTGCATAACATGTGTAGAGCAAATGCTAGTGACCTTAAAAGCTGCTGCACCTGCGTTATCGTAGGCCTCACGTCTATCATCCATGTAGCCTTGCTTCAGCTAATGCAGCACAAGAATGATCAAAAAATGCCTCCTCCAACGTGTCTTGCAGCCCATGGGTCCCACCACTTTCTCTAGTTCCCTGATTGTACGATCCTATGTAGCTGAAATATGTGAACTTACTCTTCCTTACAAATCTCCTTCAAACACGTTGGAAGCAAATTAAATTCAGTGAATAGCACACTAACAGTAGTGGAATATTAAAATAAAAGTTTAGTCATTTTTACGAGAAAATTACATGTTATGTCATATGTTTAGACGTGTTTATTTATGCCATACTTAAAAAAATGTAAGCTATACTATCATTTATATTACATGTTAAGTTGTGCCATAAATGAATATGTGTTGCATTTATAAGAAGTAAATCTTAAAAAATAGTATTTATGAAAATTTTCCTTTTTTAGAATCGTTTTTTACTTGATAGCAGCATTTAAATCTTGTTCTTTCTTTATATAAGATGTTAAAGATATGAAAATTATAGAAAAATTAAGAAATTATATCAAAGAACACAATTTGAAAACTTAAAGAAAGTAAATAAACCATATTTTTTGCTATGTTAGTAAATAGCATTTGAAGAATTCCTAGCCAGTGATTTTTCCAATTTTATCCTTTTATTTTTTTTCTGTTTCCCCTCTCTTTCTTTACTTTCTCCCTCCTCCGTTCATTCTCCTCAAATTACAATATCAAAGAAGTAGTCGATGTCACCGGAGAAATCTACCATAACCATTGTTGTCTCCGAAAAGCACAAGGTTAGACAGTGACAGCGAGATTGGGATCCATGGCTCCTACATGGTTACAACTCATGCGATTTTGGTGACAATGCTTGCATCTTGCGTGACTCTGGCACTCCTCCTTGCATGACTCCAATGAAGTCTTTTGCACCTTGAGCGACTTAAACACCTGTTCCACGCGCAACTTCGATGATGATGCTGCTCCTTGCATGACTTTGTCGATGAAACTTCTCCCTTCTCGAACTCGACATGATGGCATCATAGGAATCATGCGAGCCTCTCATTGTCGATGTTGTCATTGGGATCATTGAGGCTACAGCTCGACCTGTGCAAGAGAAACGAGAGGAGAGAGGAGAGGTAGAGAGAGAAACGATCTGCCACGGTGGTGTCGTGGTTATTTGATGTCAAAAAAGGGCAGTGTCATCACTATAGCGACACCAGGAGACTGCCGATGGCACGTCTAAATAGCGTTGGAGAGAAGTAGATGAGCGTGTGTGTAAGATTTAATGAGTGAATTTCAAGGGAAAAAAAGAAAACAAAAAAGAGAGAAAATATGGTGTTAAGGATTCAAAATTAGGACTTTCATTAAAATAAGGATATTTTTGTAATTTACCTACTTAACATATTTATATTTGTGTATTTTTAACCTATTTATTAATTTTATTTAAAAGTTGGTCTATTAATTTTTATTCGTTTATAAGGGTGGTCTATTTTCCTAATTCTCTCAAAAAAAAAAAAAAAAAAATTGTTGTTTATCGATCATGATGACCTTTTTTAGGGCCGAGTGTAAAATAGCCCAAACAAATTGAGGAGCCCAAGTTTGGTCTAAGCATTCCGTGTAAGGAAGTGGGGAAAGCAAAGGAAAAATAAACACAGAAGTGGGACCTCCCAAACTTCCATAACTGTTTACACAAACTCGGATCCACCTCTTACTTTCTCACTCTTTCTGTCTCGCTCTCTTTCTCTGCTCCATTCTAGAGAATTCAGAATTTTTGATTTCTAGAAGATTGAGCCGAGTGAAGCAAGAGCTTTGATCTATGCTGTTGTCGCCAAGAAGAAGCTTCGGTCAGAGCTCCCTTGTTGGAGACGAACTTGAATATCTTTAATTGTATTATTTTGTCAGAGTAATTTCAATTTCGGTGTTAAAAACTCTAGTTTCTCAGCCTTCTCTATGGATTCGAGCTCTTGCTCCAACTTCGGAGGCGAAGTTTCTTGTAAATCGAGCCGAATTTCAATCGGATCAAAAAGTAAGCCGAGTATGGTGATTTTGAGGAAGCAAAAGTTCGGAGAAACTGAGAAGAAGGAGGTTGAAGTGGAGGTTTTTGAAACGTCGTGCATGGAGTCGAATAATTCAGGTGCTCCTGGCCATGGATTTTTTGAAGAGAAAAAGTTGAAGTTGAAGAATAAGAGAGGAAAGAGAAGTGAACTTTTGAAGGACATTGAAAGAAAGGAAGATTCTAAAGAAGTCATGGCATCAGAGATTTCTTGCATCGAACAAATTTTTGTTTCTCTTAACGTTAACAATTTATCGGATAAAAAGGAAAATGAGGTGATATAGTGCATTTCCGGTGCAGAATTGCGTTTGGAAGCGACGATAGTAGAGAAGACGAAGACAAAGACGAGCAAAGATGTGGAAAGCAGAGCAAGAGAAATTGGAGTTTTGTGAAATTCCGAGAAAGCTATTAAATAAGGAAGCGGGTATGTAACGTCCTATAAGAGGGTTAGCAATATTAAATAAATATAAATAAATTTAATTATAATACCATTTCAAAACAATAAAATATTGATCATAGGTCTTTGAATAACGAACCATAGTTTTAGTATAGCATCAAATATTAAAAAAAATACAGTCATCATTATTACATTACAATTCCTAGTCAACATATAACTAAACACAGTCACCACAATAGTTTTATGAATCTTACATGTTTTGAATGTAATACATATAAAACTATGATATTCGATATAACATCCCGAAATTAATTAGATATTATTAATGTATAAAATGGTAGATTAGTGTGCCATAATGAATATTTTAAACTTAATCCAGTTATTTTGTGAAGTTTTTAGATTTACGTTGTTTTCGATAATTTTAATGATTTTTAATTACTCTTGACTATTTTAAATGTTATTTTGAATTTTTGAAACAAAATAATTTATTAAATGTCGAAAGATGCTCGTTTTATAAAACCGTAGGCGGCACACGGTTTTCACACAATGAAACTGCCCACCGCTTTCCTTTTTTTAAACTCTCTCACTCTCCCTTCTCTCTTCACTCTCTTGCCTCTCTCTCCTCTCTCTCCCGTTCACTCTCTCTCTCTCTCTCTCTCTCCTTCCCTCTCATTCTTTCTCAAAAATTTTGAAACAAAAATCAATTTCAAGCTTCAGGTTAGTAGATTGGAAGCTCGAGAATGAGATTTAGCAACTATAACTACGATTTAAAGCTTTGATTTAAGGTTAGTTTCTAAATTTTAAAACTTTTTCAAATTTTTAAATTTTTCTTGCATTTTGAAATTTAAGCTTTTCTAAGCTTAGAAAACCTTCAATCTAAATTAGATGAACTTAGAATAACTAGAATACGAACTTCGTTTCATCAAAAACAGATTTAAATCAAGATTTTTTATTTTTCTCTATTTTTCTCTATTTTCATATTTATTTGATTTGTTTAAAACTTGTTTTAAAGCATTAAAAAGTAATCTACTATGTTTTCTATCAATTATGATCATTACCCATGTCAGAAACTGAGAAAACAGGTTAAAATTTAAGATTTGGGCTCGGGGAGGCCGAGACACGTGCTTGAAAAATTGTAAAATTTTTTCAGATCGATAGGCCGAACTTCGTGTTTGGTAAGCTAAATTCATGTGTTCAGCAGGCCGGATTCATTCGACTAGAAGGCCAAACTTGAAAAAGTTTGGCCGATCAGACTTTGTTTTTCAGTAGGCCGACAGGCCAAACTACACAGTTCGGCCTGCCGAACCAAGGCAACCGATAGGCCGACCGAACATGGTAAAATTTTATGATTTTTCACCTGTTTTTACCGTTTTGAACCTTGATTGAAATTTTAACTTTGTAAAATGATTTTATAAACTTAAATGGCACACTAGGACACCATGAGATGATTTAGTAACATAGGATATGTTAAGTTAGATACTGATAAACTAAGTTATTATACATTTAAGGTTGTATGTGGATCCGTGGAGCTAACGTATAGCGGATCGGGATTACAGTATGGGACACCGACACGAGTATCGAGGTAGGACTTCTACCCCTTTTCCTTTGGTAACCTGATTTAAAAATGATTTTTGGCCCAAAAAGGATTTTTATCAAATGTTTTCGATAACTGATTGAAAGAGGATTTTATTGAATGTTTTTACTAACAGTAGGTTGAGGTGGTTTTCATAACAAACCTCATAATGAATGTAAATGATTGTATTTGGTAAAAAGAGATTTTTATAATCATGAAAAGATATATTTATATATATATATATATATTTTGGGGCATGATGCCATATCAGAGATCGGATCGTGTAGTGTGCGACCTTGAGGGTAGGTCCCGAAACCCAATTGGGCCACTACGGTGGTGATTTACATATGATTTGCCCAGAAGAAGAAAATGTTATTTTTTCTAGTCGACCTATAAAATTGTTTTAATAAGATAAATATTTATTGGATTCTCATTTACATATTTGTTTGTTTATTTATGTATTTATTTATCTATTTACTCATTCAAGTTCATTTTTTTAAATATTTACTTGATTAATAAAATTTCTTTTAGAATTAAATGTTTTAAATAAATAGTCCTACTGAGCCTTTCGCTCACGTTTTATTTGTTTTAAAACCTTTCTCCTAGGTGGATTTCAGCTTAGGTTTGAAGAGGAGTCTACGTACGGAACTCACGGGTAGTAAAGGGACTAAGTAGGTTATTTGAAGTATTTAAATCAAGGCATGTAATTTTCTAACATTTTCCTCTTTACTTAGACTGTGGTTGTAATAATATATTATCAGTACTGTGTGTGTGCACAAGATGTAGGTCAGTGGGACCCATTCTGGTTCCTCTGTAGTTTTTGTTATTTTTTTCTTATTGTTTATTTTATCATTATTCTCATTTGATAAGAAAATTATAATTGCTTGCCTCTAAATTTGTTTTAAAATTATCATATCTTTATTAATAAAATTGATTCTAAAACCTAATTTTTAACTAAATTTCTATTTAATTAACTTAATTAATCTACTACGTCACCTCCCGTACTCTAAGGCGTGACATTCAAACACGACACCAGCAATGTTGTCACCTATTTCTCGTCAAACAAGTTACATTAGACTCCACCTGAGAGATGAAAATATAATAAGGATGAGTATTAACATGCCCAGTATGGAACACCATTACTCATCTTTAGGTTTTATTAATTATCACATTGACACCTATACGGTTAGTTAGTTCCCAATCAATTTTCATCTTATGAGATTCATCATGATTATATTTCGTGGATACCTTACGTTTATCATTGCCGAGTTTTATATATATATATACACACAAATATCATGATTCATTAATATTTCTAGGTATCCAAATTCCAATTGAGTATTTATCTCTCAACTCATTGAAACCTAAATGGGTGCGCTTTCCCCGATCATTCCAAGAATGGTGGGTGAGGGGACATCAAGCCCTAGATAGAGCTACCAGATGCGGAGGAACAAAGAGAAGAGAGTTGTGGTTTTGCATGACTACGTCGGGGACAACTCAATCACGACGGAGTACGACGACCTCATCCTTCAGCAACGGTTGCATGTGGTCCATTGGATCATACAGGTGAGTTAATCTCAATCGTACGTTTTGATCGTATCATTGCAACGCTTTGCAAACAATTTATCGTTTCAAATTCTCGTTAGGAGCAATTTATAGCCCCGTAGTAGTAGAACCGGAGAGAACGGTCCGTTGCGGCGTTTTGTTTTTTACAGCCTTGAGAGCACGTTTGGGGGAAGTGGACTTAGAGGGGAAAAGATCTGCTACATTGACGTTTCTCGACGAGGATTATGATGTCCAATAGGCAAACGCCACGTAGTATATGATATGACTTTGCATGGACGATGTCTAACACACTCGAAACTGCATCCGCCATGCTCGAAGAGAATTTGTCGTAGAGCTAGCGCATATATTTTGTGCCTTTCGAGGACTGAGTAGCTCACTTACAGTCATTTGGCTATTTTATTAAGTTTGTTAGACAAGTAGTGACTCACGAGTAGTTCTTGCGTCGGAATGAGTGAGAGATCCTTTCCTTTCCTTTCCTTTCCTTTCCTTTCCAATCGTAAAACGATGATCTCGTTTATGCATTAACGACAGGTATACAAGTCAACTAATAAAAATATATATATATATATATATATATATATATATATATAAGCGTGTATATATAAATAAGCTGAAGGAATACTGAGAATTTTATTCGCTTATTCATTTGGAAGAGAAATGTTTTTATTTGAATCTATTGAGTACATTTTCTTTCTTTCTTTCTTTCTTTTTCCCGAGTATCATTAAGTACACATTAGAGGTTTTTTTTTTTCATTAAACGCGTTAACGAACGATGTCATTGGAAAAAAA
>CAMOHE010047373.1:8122-20479 GCA_946598075.1 Artocarpus hirsutus
AACAGCCACCTCTATACCTTTTTCTTATAATTTTGTATTTGAAATCCCATCCTCCCCCCACCAGCCGAAGACTTGCTTCATTATTACATTATATTGTAGGTTTAGTCCAGAAGCTTTAAGAGTGCATTTCGCAAACGGGCTACTTTGCTGGTTATTGCAAGTACTTCTCCTTGAGGCCACATTGCAGTCTTTGGGCGGCAGCGACGTGGCGGTGCTGGACGTGGTGGCCTACAGCGGGTATAACTTTGTGGCAGGCTTCACAGCCCTGCTGGCTAGGACGGTTTGGAGCTGCTCATTTTATGTGGTCACGTTGCGGGAGAGCATTTGCATGGGGGCATTCTTCGTGAAGACCATGAAAAGGATTTGAATAGCTGAGGTGACAAGTTCTGAAAGGCACTCCAGTAAATGTCACTATCTTTTGCTTCTAGTGGCTCTTGCTCAAGCCCCGTTGGTCCTATGGCTTGACAGTGTTGGTAACTAACTTCTTCACATAGGCATTAGTTAGTTTTTATTTATAATTTTAATTTTGTTTACAGATTCATATAGACATCTGATGATATTACAATGTTTTAATTGGCATTTCTAAGTGTTTTACTATGTGGTTTAATTAGTGTTACAATTGTCATGCCAGTTTGTATGCAAAACTAATTTTTTTAAAAGGGTACATTCTTTATATGAAGAGAATTATATTTCTTTATATGGAAGAGTATTTTGATGGAAAATCTTTAGAGAAAATGAGTGAATGTGCCTTGTAACTCTTTTTAGTTTTGTTTCGTTCTTTTAAAATTATCCCCCTTAATTTTCTTTTAGACTCCCCTTAAAATTAATATATAAAGGAGAAAGCAGAGGCATAAGTCTTGCAGTCTCTAGAGAATTTTCATAAATGTAATCTTTTAAGATTTACTTTTTAGAAATATCACGTATGTTCATCTATAACATAACTTAATATGCAATAGAAATGATAATATGACATAAACTTTTTTAAATAAAGCACAAATAAACATAACTTTTAAAAGTGTGGCATAGCATGTAATTTTCTCTTCCTCCCCTTACTCTCCCTTGGTTGCACTCCACTAAATTTTCCAATTAGCTAATAGTGCTTGTCCTAGCCCAAAATAGTTCCAGCCCAATTTTATTACTCAGATCTCTTTTATCAATTTTAGTCTTCCAATTATATAGGTCTAATCTCATTTGTCAACAATTTCAAAGTTTATTGTGACTATGATTGAAAGTTTAAAGTATATTATGCAAAAAGTAAATATTTAGATGGTAACAATACAATTTACTCTTCGTTAAAACTACCAAAATGAATCCCCAATGAGAAAATTATTTATTATTCCACATGTTTACAAAATATGTTTATTCATAAAAAAAAAAAAAATTTAAAAACATTGTGTCATATTATCATTTATATTATTTTTTAAAAATAATTAGTGTGACTTGTTTAAATTTTTTCCTAACTAATTCAAAGAGATAAAGCCTAACACGCTTAGCTCTCTCTTCCTCTTTCTCTCTCTCATCTATCATAATATTCTTTTAGTAACATAATATCAAACATGTGTGACATTTATAGAATAGTAAGTTTTAAAAGATGGATTTTATAAAAATTCCTCATAATCTATTAAATTGTCCAAATCTCATTGTTGAAATCTAAATAAATAAATAAATGAAAACACTTCCTTCTCAACAGGAATGCCTTAACATGTAAAAAATTACAAAATTAATCTTCACTAAAATGCATATATATAATTGTCAAGTATTTTTGTCGAAATTTTAACAATCGGATGAAAAAAAAAATCATTTAAGAAAGTTTGATAGATAAAGTCCTTGTTCCAAAACGTTTTAAAACTAGGGAATCAAAATAGAATTTGATCTAACGTAAAATGAGATTAACCCTTAACTCTTTTTTCTTTTTTGGTCAATATCATGCGGTTGAACTGATCATATCAACCAAATATCGTGTCATTGAAGTCCATCCCCACAGAGCACAAAATACCAATATTTAAAAAGAAATTTGTTGTTGTTGTTGTTGTTTTTTTTTTTCCTTCTTTTGTTCTTTCGACTGCGGCCTTTTTCCTTCCATTGGACAAATATAAAACCTTTGTAATTAGAAAATGCTGACGCTGGGAACGAA
The DNA here is from genome assembly GCA_946598075.1 of Artocarpus hirsutus. NCBI lineage: Eukaryota > Viridiplantae > Streptophyta > Magnoliopsida > Rosales > Moraceae > Artocarpus > Artocarpus hirsutus. The sequence continues at coordinate 10,257 of CAMOHE010047373.1, forward strand.
TTCTAGACTTGGCAATCTCCATTTGCATAAAACAACAAGCAATTTTAATTTTTTTTTTAAATGACAACTTAACTAATCTTGACATGATTTATTCTTCCTTAATTTACTCAAACTATGCGCCTTTTCATTTTGGAAAGCGGGGAAAAGATTCTCCTTATAACTTGTAGTTAATTATATGAGCACTAATTTAGTCAATTTTTGTTCACCATATATAATGTTCCTTTTGGTTAACATTCATATGAAACTAAAGATATTTAATTATATTCTTTTGACTTGACGTTCATTTTTTGAATGTCTAAGTTTAATATACCCTTTTTATCACTCTATTCCTAAATTTCTATCTTGAAACTAAATATTACACGTCAATGGCACATATGATATGATAGAGTATTTGGTAATCAGGTTTTAATACCAAGGCTTTGTTTGACAACGTCGTTCTAACTATATAGTTTCAACTATTAGAGTGTAAAACTCTTATACGCTACAGTATAAAGCAAGAGTATACTACAATGTAAAGCTCTCCATCATGTAACAAATTCGTTCTAACTGCATTGCCAAATATACTCTAAATTTTCAATTGCTACAATGTAAAGTAAATTATCCCATAGTGTAAAGCTTTCACATACTACAATATTTAAGTTCCAATAACTTTAGGTATAACTTAACTCCCAAACACTCTCTTCTCAAAAGAGATAACATGTGTAAGAACAAAACATTCAAAAGAAAAGGAAAAAAAAAAATCTACAATTGAAAAGAAATAAGCATACTTGAAATAAAATACTAAATTGGCGTCGCTCAATAGAGAATTAATTTTTCTTTTTAGATTTTTTTTTCGAATCTGCTTGTTCTGTTTTTTTTTTTAATACTACTTTATTGTTTATCCCTACATGTCATCCTCATACTATTTTTTTATATGAAAATATACAATTTATTAAGAGGAATACTAGGAGTACTCTCTTTCCCACTCACTTTTATACTCACCATTTAAAGTCGGACATATAGAATCCACTAATATAATAAATTATTATTTAAACGAAAAATTCGATAGTAGGTTTAACGTATCAGACAATGATACAAAGAATGTAAAAGAGAGTAAAAAAGAAAGTGCTACGAACATTTCTCTTTTATTAATGGAATGGTTAAAACTATATATTTCCAAAACATTAAGGTGGCTAGATTGGGGTCTGAATGAGACAAGTTATATCTTCAAAAGTTACTGATGAAAATAAACTTGTTTTATATGAAAAATGCTTTGGGACACACTTATACGAAGCACCACAACTCATAAAATGTGTGCTTAATTTGTGGGCCTCATATTTTAAGATTCACTTTTTTATTAGCCTATGTTGCTCAAACAGGTAGTCTTGTTGGTTTTATATCACCAGTAGAAACAGAAGTACTACTGATGGGATAATAGTCTCAAATAACTAGATATAGGGGAAGAAAAGATTTTTTTTTTTTTTTTGGCTAATGAAAAATAGATATTAATAGGGGAAGAAAAGGTGGATGTAAAAGTACTTATTTATTATATTTGTTTTTGGCTAATGAAAGTTAGATATATAGCTGGCTAATTTGGATGGCAGTTAGATATAAGAGGAGCCAAAATCCCTGCATTACTTGAAGTTAAGAAATGATTCTTTCGTAAACTAATAAGATCATCACTTTTGTGTGTGACAGCTAATCTCAAAGACAGTTATAGCTCTGCTTTAAAATTGGAGACTAGTTATTCTCACTAAATCTACGTAGTGTATAACTTTTGAATTTCAATTACGTATTAGACAAACTAATAATTCTATATCCTATATATATATATATATATCTAAACCAACAAACTTAAATAAAAACTAGCTCTTGCCTTTCCTCCAGAGAAGCGGAAGCTTCACCATAGAAAAAAGGTCACCTAATGAAATGTAGGAGGAACATGGCTATCGTCTTGTTCTCAATTCCTTACAAGAAGCTTCAGAAGACCATTATGATCCTGGCCTTCCCAAAAATGTACCAAATATGACCGCTAATTTCAGCCAACAAAGCTTTGATATTGGACAGAATCAAAATCTAATCAGTCCCTCCAATGCGGAAGAGTTTCCATACCATCAAGATCATTATCCTCTAATCCAAGAAGATCATGTCCCCTTTAATAATACTCCGTTAGAATTCCCCGAGGCAGCGGTGATCGTCTATGATCCGTCAACATCCTTAGGCCATGATGATCTGAACCTCCCACCACCGCCGGCTCCTTTGTTCACGGACTTTGGGCAATCCGGTGATGTTGCATCTGCCTCAAGAAATAGTTGTGGTCATGGTAGTGAATATTGCTTGTTTGGCACTGATGGGAATGAGTGGGAGGGATTAATTGGGGGAAGGGTTTATGATGACCAAATTGAGAATAATGGGGTTTTGCAGGATTTTAGTACAATGGAGAATTTGGGTCGTTTTGGTAGACGAATTTGGGGGAGTAGTTGTATAGCTAATCCGTTTGCTACTGAGCGCCAAAGGAGAATGCAGATGAGTAACAAGTACAATTCTTTGAGGGACTTGGTCCCTAACCCCACTAAGGTATATTGCTACATATTGATCATTACATCATAACGTGAACAATTAATCTTTTCATCTTAATTTCGATTGCATAATTGCGCATTAATTGCTTGCGATAATTGATATGTGTGCACTATTATAGTTAAACCATACATATGAAATTGAAGGTTTTATGAGTTCTATACAGTTGTCACCTAGCATTGACATATAGATACAACTACATCTGTAAAAATCCTATTGTAACTAGTAAAAGCACTATTTCCATATATAAAAAGGCCATCAAATTTATCCTTTCTCATTCCTTATTTATACAGATATATAACTTACTTTAGTTGCCATATATTGTCTTGCTAAAAGGACTCTACTACCAAAAAAAAAAAAAAAAAACATTTTTAACATTGGTTTAAAATCGTTGTTGAAGCATTTTTTACAACAGTTTTCAGCCGATGTTGAAGGTGGTACGATTAAAAAGATATTTTTAACAATAAAAATCCTTTGTTAAATTATGTCGTTGTCCGCTAGCTAGCAAATATTGGGGATGGAGGCAAATAGTCTAATTAAGGCATATATTAGCAAATTATGGCATAACTTTTTTAAACAGTATAGTAAATAGCATTTCGTGATAAATTAGTTGACAACATTATTAAAACAAAAATACCTTCAACTCTTTTTCTTCTATTGCCGGCAATGTCACCGGAGATGCCAACTTGTAATTGAGCATATTTACCAACATCAGCCCAACTACTGGCTGATATATATGCACACACATACACATTATATATTTACATGTGAATATAATACACATTATATATTTACATGTAAATACAATATTTATGATGTCAATAATGTCACTAGCCAATAAATAAAACCGATTTAACGAAATGATATTAGCTGTGCCACTGCTCAGTAAATACTATTACCATTGATAAATACCATATTTACAAGTAATGAATTTAGTGAAACTACTTGCATTTGCTGAAAATGACTGACACCATCATTGATTGATAAATACTATATAATCAAGTAAATACTCTAGAAAATACACGTATAAACTAAAAAATAAAACAAGTGAATCCCAATAAATACGTGGATTTACTAATCAAAGAAATATCAAAAATAAATTAGAAAAAATTCATACATACATCTGTTGAAAAAAACAAAACAAAACTCTACACAAAACCAAGAAAAAACCGGCAATTGTTGTCACCTGTCAGACCTTTGGGGCTCGTCCTAGTGCCGTTGCACCACCCATCACGTAGCTAGAAGCTAGTCATTGCCCTCACGAGATCTTTGTCAGCTTCAACGGAGGAGACAATCTCGCGCAACTAAGACGTTCAACGCAACATTCTTCCTGTCGCAGGTTCCAATCTGACTTCGGTGGTCATGATCTGCTTTGTCGCTGCATGGAATTTAGGGCTTCGTCTAGAGACCATAAGAAAATCCACGCGAATGTTGACCAGTGTTGCCGCATCTAGCGTAGGAGAGAGCATTGTGGCCAAATGATTTTGTGATGGCCAATTTCAATTGTGAGCTCGGCACTCAACTCCAAGCACGACTCCATCTTTGTCATGGACCGCGGCGTTACCAATGAGGAAATCGGACTAGAAAACCATAGCCAAAGAGAGAAGGGGAAACAGAGAGATTGAGGGGAAGAGGTAGAGAGAGATTGGGGAGAGGAAGAAGGAAAAAAATGAATAAAGAAAGAAATACTGATTTTTTTAGTATATAATTTACTCCACTTTTTTCAAAACTTTTGCCATAATTTACTAATCTAAACTTAAGTTATGCTGTTTTTGTTATTTTCTCCCAAGATTATTACTTAAATTTTTTATAACAAACCAATACACAACATCAAGGAAAAATTGTCTCTTGCACCCTAAATTTATCATCATTTACTTGTTGTACTCTAAATTTTTAAATTTGACATTTAGAACCCTTAATTTTACAGTTCTTAGCATCAACCCAATTAATAACAAACGTCAAATAAAAGGTCCAACTTGCCAACCAATGAAAAGTTTAGGATACATTTATGTAAAAAATCTTGGGCAATTTATGTTTAGAGTGACTTGTATTATTGCATTTTAAACTATTTGCTTTTTGCATAATACACACCCAACTTTCAATTGTGATAAAATATACCCATAATTTTTTAAATTATTGGCAATTATTATCCAGTACCTAATGAGCATTAAAAATTTGGTCACAAGACTTGCATGTGAATTCTTTTAAGAGTAGAGCTTGTCGAAAAAAAAAATTGAAACTTAACATATGAAAAAAATTACTAAATAGAAATTGAAAGTAGGTATTAGACTTCAATTACTAATGATTTCAAAGTTTAAAATACAGCTTGTTAAGATTGAAAGTTTAAAATATATTATGCAAAAAACTAATAGTTTCATGTTCAACAGTGTAATTTAATTACTCTTATTTTATTGATGTCTTTTAACTATTACACTCCAATTGCAACAAACTTGTGGATCCTATCTATCAAATTAAAAGTTCTTGGATCTAAATCGTTAAACACTAAAAGTCCAATTTATTATAATACCAAAGCTGGGGTCTAAATACGATATTTGTACCTGTCAAATCAATGATTGTTTTTCGTATTCTTTGTTAAAACCCTATGGACTTGAAACGTGCAACATTAAGTCAAAAGGTTCCAATTCTCAGGGAGTGAAAGTTGAGTGTCAATGGATTGAGCCCGCCTAGTGCATGAGAAACACTTGGATCTTTCTTCTTCTTTTTTTTTTATTCTTGTTTTTATTTTGTGTAATAATTTGTATCATCTGGTCATCTTGTGTATTGATTTTCTAATATTATTTTGTAATGATTTTGCCGAAAAAATTGTAATATGGTGGTATTTGTTGGGAAAAAAGATAATATACTTTTGTCTTCTTTTTTTTTTTTTTCGGTTGTAATGGTATTTTTACAAAGTTCTGGCAAGTTTTAGGACAAATTTTGGCAATTTCGACAATTTTTTAGACAGAATCTGACAGATTTTAAGTCGGGTTCCAACACGAAACCTAGCAAGTTTCGGCTAGTTCGGGGACGAAACCTGGCAGGTTCCAACAGGTTTCAAGACGAAATCTGGTAGGTTCCAAAAAAATTTATGGGAATCTACCAGGTTTTACTTTGGAACCTGACAAGTTCCAATTTAACACCTCGCTTCGGTGACCAAAGGCGGTTGGTGCATTTTTGTTTCAAAAAAGATATGTTGGAATCTGATAGGTTCTATTTTGGAACCTGGCAAGTTCTAATCTAGCACCCCGCATTGACGATTGGAGACGGTTGGTGCTTTTTTATTTCAAAGAAAATATGTTGGAATCTGGTAGGTTTCAATTTGACATCCTGTACTGGCGACCGAAGGTAAGTTCTAGCAGGTTCCATGACGGAACCTGACGGGTTTCAAGATAGAACCTTGCAGGTTCCATTTTAAGAGGAAGAGTAACCTAGACATTTAATAAATTATCTTTTTTTTATTAAAGGGGCAATTTTAAAAAGAGACTTTATAAAGGGCAATCTTGAAAAGGTGCTCCTTTAGGGGCATTTTTGTAAGTTGATCTTTTTAGAAACAACACACATATTGATCAGCTGTAGTTAGAGGTGTCAATTTGGATGATCTGGCCCCACCTAGGACAAAAGGAAAATCGGCCCTATCCAACCCAACAAATAAAAAGGGAGGTCAAGCCTAGTCTAGCCAAAACCTACATGGGCCCAGGGCTAGGTCAGGTTCGGGCTGCCTGAATTTTTGTAAGAGAATTTCAAAAAAAATTAAAAAATTATCTAACCGGCCTAGCCAAAGCTGTTCTAGTTTGGGCCTATGCCTAGCTTAAAGCTTAGGTTGAGTCCGGGCCAAAAGAGATTGACCACGGGCCGACCCTTTTGGCTGGCCCAAATTGACACATGAGCAAATTGGAATAGTTAAAGACCCCTCAAAAGTATCCCTTACATTTTTTATAAGACTATTCATTCAACCATGAAAATAAAAAGAAAAATCCTTTTCACCTTTGTGGGGTTATAATTCTACTACTCACAAAATTGTACACTCTAATCTAGTATATAATGCACTTTTTAAACTGAATCTCACTGTTTTATTAGTAGTGAGGTTGTAAGCCTATATGGGGTTTATAGGATTGCTCAAATGAAAAACTATTTAAGTTCGTATTTAGTCATTTTCTTCCCATCTTGTTTATTGTCATTTAGATATTGTATCCAACATATATAGATGAAATTGGTGGAAAAAAATCTCTTTTTTTTGCAAGTTTTATTTTTATTTTTTATTTTTGGATGAGTAGAAGGGAGAATGTCACTTTTTAAAGATTTAAAAGATCGAAAGATTAATAGGGGGTTTCACAAATTGAGTTTCAACTCATTAATTCCAACTAAAAAATGCAAGGCTCTCATATGCTACAGTGTAAGATAAAAGTATGCTACTATATAACGCTCTCATATATTACAGTATTTTCAGTTGTAACTCTCAGTTTCAACTCACTTCCCAAATACTTTATTAAAAAATTACCAGAAAGTAGTATATAGTTCATGCACAATTTTTAACATTAATCTCAAAATGCTGTGGTAGGGGTTTAATTGGAGGTATTATAACTAGGATTATTTAAGTGCCCTTAATTATTTACCTTATTTTAACACATGATGCTTGATTGTTTAACAATGGTCATTTCACCCTTCTGTATAAAATACTAATATGTTATGTTTTAGATTAGTTGATGATGAGTGATTTGGTAAAATTGCTATGAATAGGTTGAAGTATCCCTTTTAAAAAATGTTGATGTTCTCAGACGGCTCAACGCTATATGCGATTGAGCATAGTGATTGATCTATATGCTCTGTCTCCCTATGATCTAGTCTATTCAAACCTGCAAGACAAGAAAATGCCTTGGAGTGAGGAAGACATTGATGTGATGTCTACCAAGAGTACTTTGATGCTGAAATCAGCTGGCTGATCTAGATGAGCTAGTGGAGAGGCAGAGTTTAGGCAAGAAAGTCCATTACCTTCGAAGTGGACTATTTATAGTATTTGGTTTGGACTAGTGTGAGTTGGGTTTGACCCATGATCTAAGTGTACAACTCTACCACACCCTGAGGGCTTGTGACATAAGTCATAATCTTTTTAAAAGGAAGATTTCCTAATAGAAGGTCAAGATGGTACTACATGTAGTCTTTGAGAGTCATTCACTCCTATTTATGATAGTATTGATGTGTCCAGCTAAGGTTCCCTTGCCGAGGCACGATCAATGGTCGGCCAACTTTTGAGGTCGTCTTCCTTGCACCAAGTCCGCCTGGTCAGCACCTTCTACTGAGACACATGGTGGAGCCGACGAGGAGGCGGTGGCAATGACGGCCAACGCCTTGGGATCTCAACAAGTGGGCCCGAGAAGGATGGTCCACATGGTTGTCGAAGAACACCCACGACAAAAAACATAATTAAAAACCGAAAAAGGAAAATAAATGTTTCAGAATGCACTCCATCTGGCGTATAGATTCTCTTGATTGATACCATAGTGAATTTATTATCCTATCGATTTTCATCCACCTAAAACATTATAGACTTGTAGTTAAAGCTATAGATTTGTTGAGAGACTGCACACAAAACACACAAAAACATGAAATAAATAAAACTATTATTAGATAGAGATTTGTTTATGACGAATTCATCACTGCTGTGGAAATATGAAATTTAAATGTATATATATTTACTTAATTTGAAACTGAATAGAGGAAAATAAAAAGAAAAAAATCCTATCTGAGAGAACTTGTGTAGAGAGGATTTCCTGTCAAATAGAATAGATTGTCGTAGTTTGAGATGAAATTAATAAAGAATAATAAGAGGACCTAGGTTGTGTTTATTTTTTTTTTTTCAATCAATTATCTTTTCATTGATTTTATTTTTGCCTTCAAACGTTTTATTTTTCAATTTAAAAGGAAAATAATTTTGTGAACACAAAAAGATATGCCATTCTACATATCATGTGAAAAGTAATAATAAGCAAAGTTGAAATCCTATCGTCATTACCAATCAAAAAAAGAAAAAAAAAAACTATGGTCATCAGCTAATGACTTTTATTAGGATAGTTTAGTTCAATGAATTTTGCTTAATTAAACAGACAACATCTTTTCATAATATGCAGTTTTAGTAACAAATTGTTATATACGAACAACGAAAGACATAATTTTTGTTGTGCTAAGAGTTTTTTTGTACGTGCACCTTCCTTCTGTGCTCTGTTGACCTTTGGATTCTCGGCCACTGAGATGGAACTTTGAGTTCCAAAGTAAAGAGTTGGGTTGATGTGACCTTATCATCAAAGAGGTTGAGTTATTGCTAGGCGGAGGAGTGGGGTCGATGGCTTATCGACCTTAACTTCTGGACACATAGTTTTCTAGTGACTTTGTGATTTCTAGGGTTCGACTCACACACCGAAGTTGTGGTGCTCTGTCTGTTGTGGTTCTAGCTTTCCGTGGCTCTATGTTTCTTGACCTTTATAAGGACGTGGATTGGTTTGTCTTTGATAGCTATTCTCATGTTGTTAAGGTTTCATTCCTATTTTGTAGTTATATTGAATAATTGCAGTGTTGTTTCTATTTTGTAGTTTTTGTGTTTGAGATTTTGTTTTCATTTTAAGTCTGTAATAACAGAGGTGGTCGTCCCATTTTATGAGTTTGTTTATAGTCTACAGATCTATGTCCATGTAGTGTTTTGGTCCTGTTGGACTTGTGTTTATAGGGAGTTGGTCAAGGAGATTTAGGAATTTACAAAGTTACTAATGATCTTTTATTAATTCATGCGAGATTATTTTGCTACCTAATATTACTTTTTAAGTGAATTAATGATTAATAATTAGAAAAATCTACCCTAAAACAAATTACAATGGAAATCATATGGAGTTTTTTGTAAAGATCAAAACAACTTTTTTTATATAAATATAATAGGGTAAATAATAGATTTAAAAATAGTTATGATAAAAATACATATACTGTAAATAAATTATTTATGAAGTATAGTTTCAATAAATTTATTTAACAAAGAAAATTTCATGAAAAAATTATTTACCATAAACAAGTATTTCACCATAAATATCGTGAAATATTTTTTTTTACAATAATTTTCTTAAAAACGATTTATCTGCTATACTTTCAATTTTATTTTATTTTATTTTATTGTATTACCGGGTATTACAATTACAAACAGCTCAGATTACGTTTAATCTCGTCCTCTCTTCCAAAAATGTTTAAAAATTTAATCTCGTCCTCATATAAACTTTGCCCTTAAAACAACTGAAGGGCAAATCTTGTCGGGATTATCTTTTACACCCGTAGAAAATTGACTCAAAGTCAAACGGGCCTCAAATTTGAGGCCTTTTTTACTTGATCAGGCCCAATATATATATAAGGACAGGAAGCTTCACCAAAAGAGAGAGAATTTCATTTTTTTTTTTTTTCTTTTTCTTTTTCTCTTTACAATTTTCCTTTTCTGGTAGCCGTTACTCGCGAATCGAAGACAAAAGCAGGTATTGTCATATATCCTAGATGATTTGATATCCGTTGATTGTTTAGGCACGCAAATCAGGTGCTATTTGACCAAAAAAATTATAAAATTGATCGATTTTATGGTTGGTTTGATCTCATCTGTTTGTTTGGTTCGCTAGAAACCGTAGGAAAGGATTGGAAATTTA
>CAMOHE010047374.1:0-75654 GCA_946598075.1 Artocarpus hirsutus
ATAACACACCAAAAACATATTTTCATATAAACACACTAAAATACTAATTATCAGACAAATACTATAATTAAGGGATTTAATGAGAAATAAAAGCATAAATAAATGATTTTATCATTAGAAAATGTACACTTTTAAGATTTCATCAAGCTCTAAAACAAAGTCCACCATCTACTCCATTTCATTAAAAAATTTAAAATTCATTTAAAGAAGAAAAGAATACTCAAACAAATATTATTATTTAGTTTGACTATTAGTGTGCTTCTTTATGCAGAAATGATTATAAAGTACAAAAAAGTTTTTTATTAACGATTTAAAACATGAAAATAAAATCTTTGAAGACATTTTTGAGTCATAAAATAACAATAAATAAGTCACAATACAACAAGAAACCAAACCAATACAAGTGAGATGCCCCATAGGCTTAGAGGATGGTGGCAGCATGGCAGCTACCACCAGCCATTTAACTAGTGTAACACAGGAGAATTTGTTAATTTTAGCTTGCAACTAAGTCAAGATTTAAATAATAAATTACTTTAGAAATTTCATATTATGTGAATATGAAGTTTTGTAACATAGATATAATCAAATCCTATGTGCATTATATGTGTAAATTTTTATGAATTATGATATACCTTATGTGAATGAATTTTGCATGTTAGTACTCAAAAAATTAGTTAAGTGCTTAAGGAATAATTTTAGTGTCATAAGAATTTTTGTTAAATCCAAATTTTATAACAAATATTCATGAAGTAAATGTTTAAGAATATAAGGATGAAAGTTAGATGATGTATGGGGAAAAAGTAAGCTAGAAAGCTAAACTATTGCATAATACATTGAAACAAATTTTGAAACAGACGTGCGGAATAAGAATTATAATGTTTAAGATTATACAATATGAAAATTATACTGTTTGATAAATATAGAACGTTGTACAAAGATGTACAAAGATGTAGAAGATTGTGGAAGCTTTAGGAAAAACATTGAACATAATACTACATAGTATAAATTTGGGCTACAAATGTCAAACTTTGCTCTTCCAAAGTTATAAAAAATTCTACACTTTTCTAGGGGATAAAACGAGTTCTAGCAGAGGTATTTTAGCAAATATTTTATTTACAATTTAGTCTCTACTCTTGGCCTATAAATACCTAAGGACTTAGTTGATATCAAAACTTTTTTGCGCTTTTTCTTCGTCAAATCCATCCCTTTAAGTCCTTTGTAGTTTCAAATAAGCTATTAAGGTACCTAATTGTATTTAAGTTTATTTCATGACTATTTTCAAGTTTTAAAGTAGGGGTTTTGATTCTTATGTTATGATTATGTTATGGTTATGTTATGTTGTGGATTTATTTTCAAAGAGAATTAACTTTGAATACAAACCCTAACACTAAAGTAAAATTATTATTCATGCATATTAAGTATTTGACAATATGTTATGGACTATGGCATAAAAAAAAGCAATATGACATGGCTGGTTTATATATTATGTTTTTAAGGATATGTTAGAAAAACAAAGCTACACATGCAAGAAAACAAGTCTATTGTAGATTCTGTTGCAAAAGATACTACTACAAACAAGACCTTTTATGAGACTGATAAGGGAGTGTTTTACTCGTAAATCAAACATTCCTTAGCTTAAACGTTGTGAAAATCCTCAAGGTATTGTGTCATTTTGATATTTTTGGTGTTATTTTATGGGAATTTAATGAATGACAATTTATGGATTTTACTGCATCAAAAATAGGATTTGGAAGCTCATTTTAGGTTCTAAAGGCCCAAGAAAATTGTGGAATCTCCATTGCCTAGCACTATGGAGCTAAAAAAGGGCATCGCAACACCAAATGAGCGCACGGCCATGCCATGTGATTCTCTCCAGCCATGCGCTAGCTTAGTAGTAAAACACCTCAACCCCCCATAGGCCCGCTTGATGGAACCCTGACATAGTCAAGTCTTATACTTGTTACTCATTGTACTTCCCCTCTAGCACCTAGTGGCCCTTAAAGATTTCTTTGTGTCCCCCAACACATGAATGCAAGATCTACCTGCTTATAGGGTTCTTAAGTCAAATGTTTATACCAATTAACCTTGAAGATCAATTGACTATAAGGACCGTTAGGTGCTAGAGGGGACAATACATATAAGCAACGAGTATAAGATTGACTATGCTAAGGTCCCACTAGGTTGGGCCATAAGGAGTTGAGGCGTTACAAGTAAAGGCACGCAGGTGTGCATGCTAGCTTTATGGCTTGGAATCCCTGGGGATCTCCTAGAGTGCTTATGCCGATTTTGATTTTTGGACAATTTTGGTCCCAAATTCTTAATCCAATGGCCCAAATATGATGCTGAATGATCCCTAGCCTTTAAACCCTAGAGCCCCCATTTTGCAAAGGGTGGAGGATTTGGAGGAAGAAACTCATGAGTGAGAGCTAAAATTTTAGAGAAAGAAAGAGTTTAAGGTTGAAGATTCTTGAAATATTTTAGTGGATTCTTAAACGATTCAAGGCATGAAGCAAATATGCACAAAGAGTTTCTCCTTTTTCTTTTTGTTTTAATCTTTAATCTAAATTGAAATTTATATTCATATTTATGTGTTGAACATATTTACTTTTATGGATTTCATGAAGAAATTAGTCATAGAGTTGTCTATGTTTGCTTAAATTTCCTATTCTAGGGCTCGGTTTAGTTGGATTTGGATTATGTTTGGATTATTTTGTTGATTGTTGTTGTAATTGCCATTTCAATTTCATTTATGTTTCTTTATACTTAAAGCTTCTAGTTTATTTGTCCAATGAATTAGTTGATACAATTTATGAATATCAATACTTAGGGAGAGATTGACTCATTTATCATTACTTCAGAAACATAGTCTTTGTTGTTGTTAAGACTCAGGAGGGCTAAGAATACTTAGATAATCGCTTTGAGAATCTTGGTTTTTGTGAGGCTAGGAGGCGATCAATGCCTTGATAATCAATTCAAGTGTTGATCTAAATGAATGTTTAATTAACCAAGTTACATCGGGATATTAATTTGGGTATTTGTGCATAAAATGTCATTTGACACTCAGGAGAAGTAATAAGGTGAACTTAAAGCCCTAGATTAGTGAATTGGATGGAATAAAGTTAATAATCACTTAATAGGAAGAGCATAGAAAGAATTTAAGTCTTTAGACACATTATACATAAATTGTCCATCTTGAAAACTATTTATTTTGTTTGTGGCCTTGTTTAATTAGTTTTATTTTCCTTTTATTTATTTTCCTTTAAATTCTAATTGCCTAAATAAAGCTCGGTCATTATAGTTGCAGTAATTAGCTAGTTTTTTTTTTATTTCAATCCTCATGGAAGACAACTGTTGGGTTGTGGGCCCGAAAATCATGAAAAACATAGAGGAATAGAGTTTTAAAATTTTTTGAAACTTTCATGATCCTTCTTATGATGCTATGTACGATAATTGAATAAAACACAAACTTACGGGTTTGGTAATAGCTCTGGATGATCAAGCGTTCTAAAACCTTCAAATCTTCCATACTATTCTCCTTTTTCTTGATCAACTAGTGTGTAGGCACTGGTGATACATCTTAGATAATCTTCTTCCAATCTTTCTCAGTAGAGGAAAGTATATAACTCTTTGAACTCTAAAATTTATATTTTAATAATCTTTTCATCAATTTATATCAAAACACCTATAAAATACAAAACCTAAATTACTCAAAAACAAGCAAAGATTAATGGGGAAAATTAATTAGAATATAATATCAAATTGTGCACTTATCAAATTCTCCCAAACTAAACCTTTGCTCATCCTCGAGCAAATCTAAGACAAAAACAAAAAACAAAAACATAAATAAGGAAAACTAATCTTCGAAACTTTTACCTCAGAGAACAATAAGAGTTATGGATTAGAAATCAAACAAGCATTGCATTAAGTCAATTAGTCATTCTCAAGATAATATATCCAATAATAATTGCACTCGTGTGTGTATGAATTAACTATTGTTACCGATATTGAGACAACAAATGCTTTGAAAAAGGTAAACCCTTATAGTCCTCATACAAACGATCACCCAATGTTGGTTGCAAAGATTAATTGTCATTGGCTTTCACTTTGGTATGAATCTCCACTACACCGAAGGCACCACCTGAAATCAAAAAGGTCTTTGATACAGATCATAATAGGGCCAAAGGGTAGTGGTTAAAAGAAAGAAAGGATATCGGATTTATAAAGGTCCAAACGGCTTCATAGATTAGAGACATCGTGAAATTCCTCAATAAACACCTCTCAAAATCCCACAAAATCCTCACTATCCTGTATTTAGTTTTGGTATTGTTTGGGTTCTGTTCTATTTTGCTCAATTTCATCTACTTACTGATGGACTCTTCTAAGGATAAAGGGAAGGGGAAATCAAGTCCTAGTGAGGATGATGGGGACTTTACAGAGGTTGGTGGAGAAAACATTAGCGCAGGCCAAAACAACAAGGGCACATGTAGAGAAGGAAAAACCCTAAAGGTAAAACCCAAAGGGCAAAATGCTAGAGAAAATGTAAAAAACGTACGAATAGTGCCCAAGGAAAAACTCGAAATTATTTGACTAGCTACTTCACCTTGCGCTAAAGTTGGCAAAATGACTCCTTTTCAAAGATAATGGCATCTCAATCCTAGAGTAACTAAAATTTTCATAGAATTAGTTACATTAAATGCAAAATGTTCTAGTTTTAAGGGTTTTTAACAACAATAAAGAGAATAGTTAGCATTTAATGTAATTATTTCTATAAACATTTGGATTATTATACATTTGTGATGTGATGATCTATGTAAAATTTGAGAAATCTGTTGTCAATTTTAATATTAGGGAGCAAAGTGGCCAAAATCAAAAGTTCAAGAAGTAATATACTACAATTAAAAATTCAAATATAGGTGACATAATGCACCTAATTCTTAAAAAAAAAAAAAGAAAAGGAAGTGTATCGAGCTAAATAAAAGATACAAACACCAATGCGACATACCCTGTAGTACATAAGACAAAACCTTCAGTTGAGACTGGATCCATCAATAAAATTTGATGAAGCTCATGGAGAGAGACGTACATTGACAGTAGAAAAATTTCTCGATACACCAATAATCGAGCACGAACAAAACCTGCTTTGACAAAGATCTCTGCAATCGATGGAGTCCTCTAATCAATTGAGAGCCAGTGTCCTATAGCACTAAGGACACCACTAACTCCGCAAAAACACAAGTCCAACGTAACCAAGACACTGCCAGGGCTTATATTTGGTGGACCATAAGCAAACTCAAAAGATGGGGATACTACCTCTATTATTATAGGCAAAAAAAATTCTCAAAACACAAAAACTACAAGGCGGAAACAACATTGCCATTGTTTGACACAACTACCTAACACAAAACAAAAACGAAACCCTAGCAACACAGGAAGAATTATCAAAGACAAACTGATCCACGCCATCAAAGAGGTCAGGAAAAGTAGAACCATAAATAGCAAAACTAGTAGACAGAGCATAATCACATTGGTGCATAAGTCGAACCCTGAGAGTTGCAGAGCCACTATATGGCTATTGATCCCCCTCCGACCATGAGGTCATGTGCAATTCTAGATTCTTCACTATGGAACTCAAAGTTTCATCTCTAGAGTCAGGAATCTGAGGATCGGTAAAGTTGCTGCCAGATTCTGCCCTGAAGAGAGAGGCACACAAAAGAAGCCCTAGCACTACAAAAGAGTACTTACAACAGACATAATTCAGAGACCAACCGTTACAATAATCCTTAAAAAAAATCAAATAACCTTGGTAGCCTCACGTAACCCAATATAGTCGGAGAAAACAACAACCAGACCCGGCCCATTTGTGAAGGGTCAGCTTCAGACGTCTTCCTTCAATGCAGTCCTCACTCCATCACTCTCTCTAACAAGTCTTACCCAAATCTCTCTCCCTCTTTCAACCGGCCATGGACGTGCTCTCCCTCTCATCCCCAGTTCCTTCCCTTAAACTCCCCAACTCCTTTCCGCCCAAACTCATCTCCTCCCCCCTCCCAATCTCCTCTCTCAAAAGAGCCTCATCCTCCTTTTTCAAATGCTTCCAATCCACTTCCTTACCAAAACCCTCTTCCAAACCCCAAACCTCTCTCAGCCCTTCTCTTCTCCTTGCCTCTTCTATCCAGACGCCCGCCACCGCCATGAGAGGCGCCGAGTCTGACGCCATGGCCCTTCTTCTCAGGGAGAGAATCGTCTTTTTGGGAACCAGCATTGATGACTTGGTCGCCGACGCCATTATCAGCCAGCTTCTCTTGTTGGACGCCCAGGACTCCACTAAGGATATCAAGCTCTTTATTAACTCCCCCGGTGGCTCTCTCAGGTTCCACAACGCCCTTTTCATTTCTGGGTCTCTTTTATCTTTTATTTTGTTTAGCTTTTACTTGGTTTGGTCATTTTTATTGGTTAGAACTTCTGGATTTTGCATATATAGATGCCTCTAGTTTTAGCTGATAATGAAATAATTTTGAAAGTCCCACCTTGTATGGTTCAACAATGTTTCTGCTGAAATGTTTTCGGAGTAAGTTTACTGAGTTAAATGTTTGTAGTGAAAGCATGCTCTTATTGAAGGTCGTGTTAGAAAGGTATATTACCTAGGTGAGGAAAGTGAGAGGAATTGGAAGACCATCCTCTTAACGTATTTGGTATGTTCTCTCTTCTCTAATTCTTCCTTGTTGGTTGGCAGAGATTAATCAATGCCCTCGTAGCAAACAATCATAGGTCCTGAAATCCTTTTGATAATCCTTTCATGTCTTTCCCTCCTTCCACCTTTCCCTCCTACCAAACAAGCTCTTTTAGTTTTCAATTACCATGACAGCCACTCTTCAATGGTTCTATCAGGTTAATGGGTCGCCTAACCTGGTAATTGTTCGTTTTCTTTGTTTGAAAAAGTTTGCTGATGCCAATTACTTAAGCTCCACCACTGGGGCCACTGGGTTGGAGTACAGGTTTATGCTGAGATGGGAAAGGGCATAACCAACTAAACTTCAAAAGTATTATTCATAACAAAAGCTTTGAAAGTATTAATATCTGTACAAAAGTGCATTC
Source organism: Artocarpus hirsutus (assembly GCA_946598075.1). Classification (NCBI taxonomy): domain Eukaryota; kingdom Viridiplantae; phylum Streptophyta; class Magnoliopsida; order Rosales; family Moraceae; genus Artocarpus; species Artocarpus hirsutus. The sequence continues at coordinate 7,093 of CAMOHE010047374.1, forward strand.
ATGGAAGTAAAATTGTTGCACATATGCATATGGTTTGAGGTTCTCGATTTTCAGAAGCCTCAGTCATTCATTGGCAGTAAGATTTAGTTTCTTACTTTGGAATTATTCAAAGCAGATCTGTAGTCAACCCAAAAGTCAGCTGCGTATCAAGCTCGCCTGTGCTTTGCACTCCTGATGTTGAGAATCCAGTAGTTAGCGCTTTGCCCCTTATGGGTGGCAATTTTTAAACATTTGGGTTTTCATTTAAAATGTTGAATAAATTATGCTTGACAAAAGTACTTCATTATCTATTAGGTTTGAAGAAAACCCATGGTTGAATTTAGTTATAGAAGTTAAGATTGCATGGGCCATGGATTTGTCACTGTAGGAAAAGCAAGTGTTTGGGGATGTTTGGGGGCCTAAACGCAGGTCTTCTTGGATTTGTAACCTATGGACATAATCTCAAAGGTGGTAGTTTCCTTTTACATGTATCTGGGGATTGATTAATTTTTGGAGAATACTCTATAATAATTCTATTCAATTCAAAACTAGAGGAACTCCATGCATTTTCTATCCTTTTCCTCTTTTTTTCTTGGAGAATTTATAAGCAAATTTTTATTTGAAATGAACATACTGATAAGATTGTCCTCCAGTCCTTGTAAATACCTTGTCATGTACTATTGGGTGATATGTCGATATTAAGTTCTCTGTATCTCAAACTCTATGCAAGAAATACTTGATGCTATGAATAACAGCAATGATTATGCCATTGAACATCAGACTCTAGAATTTGTTGGAAAGACCCGCCACACATATATTTGCTGATTAGACTTTCTTACAAGACATATGCGACTGTTCTTTACCTGTAGATAAGCGGAGTGGGGATAATTATGGTTTTTGATCTTGCCATTTATCTGGCTTACTTTATGCTTTCCTTCAGTTTTTGTTCTTCTTTTACTCAGAAAAACGTAATCACATGTTTCAGTGGAAATTTAGAATATTTGTACCATGTCTTAGCATAAGATTATACTGATTGGAGATACCCTTGTAGTATAACGGTGAACCGAAGTTGATGAATTAGTGATCAAGTGGAAAGGTTTCTTGTCTAGAATCATGTTTGTCTTTTATACTCAAGTTTTTATAGCACTATAATTCTCCTAACTGATTTTCTCGCTGTTATTTACTTTAGCGCGACAATGGCTATCTATGATGTTGTTCAACTCGTGAGGGCTGATGTATCAACAGTTGCACTGGGCATTGCAGCATCAACGGCTTCTGTCATCCTTGGTGGTGGCACCAAAGGCAAGCGTTTCGCAATGCCCAACACGAGGATAATGATTCATCAACCTCTAGGAGGTGCTAGCGGACAGGCAATAGATGTGGAAATTCAAGCCCGAGAAATCATGCATAACAAGAACAATGTCACATCAATTATTGCAAATTGCACTGGTCGCACATTTGAACAAGTCCAAAAGGATATCGACAGGGATCGTTACATGTCCCCCATAGAAGCAGTTGAATATGGAATAATAGATGGAGTTATTGATAGAGATAGTATTATCCCTCTTGTGCCTGTACCGGAAAGGGTGAAACCAAGGATTAATTATGAGGAAATCAGTACAGATCCAAGGAAATTCTTGACTCCAGAAGTTCCGGACGATGAGATATATTAAGCTCGTGGTGTTGATACAGAAGTATATTATTCTTACGGCTTTCACTTTGTGTTGGTTGCACAGAACTCTATGCCTTAGCCACAAACTTAGGATCCTGAATTTGTGGAAGGGAAGAAGGTAGTAGCTGTTTTATTCCCAATTTAAAGTAAATGCATGCAGTATTTTTTTTTTCTTTTTTTTTTTTTTTTTGATGTCACCATTAGAAGTAGTTAAGAAGAAAACTTTGTTCTTCTGCAATGTATGGATTTTCTGTTTTGACTAATTCTGCGAAATTCCAATGAATTGGTTTATACTAATTCTGTGAATTATTGTTGATTGATGTGCCAAATCTTGATTTGATTTTTTACTTAAAAAAGTTTCTAGATGACTTTGCAAGGACTTCAGTTAGATATACAACTATTTTTCACTTGAATTACCTTCACTTGTAAGGGTACTCACTTTGTATAACGGGATTGCATTTAGCTGCTTCCTGGCCTCATCTGGCTTTCAATGGCTAGTTGGTTCTGGAAACTTCAAGCTGTTGTTTGAACGGAGAATGCTGTTGTGGTGGAAAAGAAAAAGAAAAAGAAAGATAGAAAAACATCCACTAGTGTGTGTTTGTGAATTGTATTAGACTTTTATCAGGTACTGTTGTTGCCGTGTGATCTCACATTTTAGGTCCATCATAGATGCTTGCGGTATTGAGAAGTATGAAACTTAAACGCCTTAAATATGTGGCATTGGCCTTCATTGTTTATTAACATTGAATCATGGTTTACGATTTATTTCTGGTGTAAATGAAAGTCTTTTGGCTTTTTTTCCGCCCCTTTATTAGTTGTCATTTTTGATGGGTCTTAATTAAATAGATTTTGTCATGAACATTTTGAGCTTTGACAAATACAACAATTTGATTCTATATAGGCCATTTCCAAGGCATGTCAAAGTTTTTATACATCACCCGTGTCCGTTTGGCTGAGGATTTGTCACATTTTGTCAGTGGATGTGACAGGCTTATGCCGGTTTGGTTGCAATATAGCAAGGGTATTTTGGTGATTAGCTGAATGTTGTGAGGCCTTAATGGTCATTCGCTAAAAGTTTTTTTTAACAAAAATTAAACTTTCGGAAAGAATTTGAGCGAAAAATACAACATCATAACAAACCTCTCTCCCTCTGTTAGGGTTGTTAGAGTGGGATTAGTAGCATGTTAGTGTTATGTTAGTACAATAAAAGATTGGTGAGGAACAGAGATTGGGTATGTATGTGGAATATGTTGGAATCGGCTGGTAGCCTTGGGAGGTTAGCGAGTCCAAATTCTCCTCTATCATTTTTTTTTGGGGGTATTTTCAGTGGCTAGCTTTTCTTGTAGCTCTCTATCGGTTTATCTTTAATTTTTAATCAAATATGAGATCATCTTTTCTCCCAAATTCTGCCCCAAATCTCAGTGCTAGCATGTGTTAGTTCATTGCTTTGGCATACTATTGCAAGGTTCTGTCACGCCTCGGAGCAAGAGATGTGACATGGTAAAGTAATTAAGTTAATTAAATAAAAATTTAATTAAAAATTAGGTTTTAGAATCAATTTTATTAATAAAAATATGATAATTTTAAAACCAATTTAAAGGCAAGCAGTTATAATTTTCTTATCAAATGAGAATAATGATAAAATAAACAATAAAGAAAAGATGACAAATACTACGGAAGAACGAGAATAGGTCCCACTGACCCACATCTTGTGCACACACACAGTACTGACAATATATATTTACAATCACAGTCCAAATAAAGAGGAAGAGTTAAAAAGTTACATGCCTTGATTTATGTAATTCAAATAACCTATTTAATCCCTCTACTACGCGTGAGTTCTGTCCGTAGACTCTTCTTCAAACCTAAGTTGAAATCCACTTAGGGAAAATGTTTTAAAACAAATAAAACGTGAGCGAAAGGCTCAGTAGGACTATTTATTCAAAACATTTAATTTTAAAAGAAATTTCATTAAACAAATAAACATCTAGAAAATGAACTTGAATGAGAAAATAAATAAATAAATAATTAAATAAATGTGTAAATAAAAATCCAATAAGGACTTATCTTATCGAAACAATTTTTTTTATAGGTCGACCAGAAAGAATAACATTTTTTTTTCTTAGACAAACCATATGTAAATCACCACCGTAGTGGCCTAGCTGGGTTTCGAGACCTACCTCTAAGGTTGCGCACTACACGATCCGATCTCTGATATGGCATCATGCCCCAAAATATATATATATATTCTTGGGCAAACCATATGTAAATTACCACCGTAGTGGCCTAGTTGGGTTTCAGGATCTGCCCCTAAGGTCATGCACTATACGACCCGATCTCTGATATGGCATCATACCCCAACATATATATATATATATATATATCTTTTCATGATTATTAAAATCTCTTTTTACTAAATATAATCATTTACATTCATTATGAGGTTTATTATGAAATCTACCTCAAACTACTGTCTGTAAAAAAACATTCAATAAAATGCTCTTTCAATCAGTTATTGAAAACATTTTGATAAAAATCCCTTTTAGGCCAAAATCATTTTAAAATCAAGTTACTAAAGAAAAGGGGGTAGAAGTCCTACCTCGATACTTGTGTCGGTGTCCTTCATTGAAATCCAGGTCCGCTATACGTTAGCTCCGCGGTTCCACGTTCAACCTTAAATGTATAATAACTTAGTTTATCAGTATCTAACTCAAGATATTCTATGTTACTAAATCATCTCATGGTGTCCTACTGTGCCATTTAGGTTTATAAAATCATTTTACAAAGTTGAAATTTGAATCAGGGTTCAAACGGTAAAAATGGCTGACAAATCACAAAATTTCACCATGCTCGGTCGCCCTGCCGAACCCTTGCCGACACGAAGTTCAGCCTGCCGAACACGAAGTTCGGCCCGCCGATATGGAAAAATTTTAAAATTTTCCAAGCACGGGCCTCGGCCTCCCCGAGCCTAAATATTTAATTTTAACCTGTTTCCTCAGTTCTCTGGCATGGGTAATAATCATAATTGATAGAAAAATATAGTAAATTACTTTTTAATGCTTTAAAACAAGTTTTAAACAAAATTTTCAAATAAATCCAAAAATAGAGAAAAATAGAGAAAAATAAAAAATCTTGATTTAAATCCGTTTTTAATGAAACTAAGCTTGTATTCTAGTTATTCTAAGTTCCTCTAACTTAGATTAAAGGTTTTCTAAGCTTAGAAAAGCTTAGATTTCGAAATGCAAGAAAAATTAAAAAATTTAAAAAGTTTTAAAAATTTGAAAACTAACCTTGGATTAAGCTTTGAATCGAGCTTGTAGTTGTTAAATCTCATTCCTGAGCCTTCAATCTACTAACCCGAAGCTTGAAATTGAATTTTGTTTTAAAAATTTTTGAGAGAATTTGAGAGAAAAGGAGAGATAGAGAGAGAGAGTGAATGAACGGGAGAAAGAGAAGAGAGAGGCAAGAGAGTGAAGAGAGAAGGGAGAGTGAGAGAGCTTAAATAAAGGAAAACAGTGGGCGGTTTCATTGTGTGAAAACCGTGTGCCACCTACCGTTTTATAAAACGAGCATATTTCAACATTTGATAAATTGTTTTGTTTCAAAATTTAAAATAACAATTAAAATAGTCAAGAGTAATTAAAAATCATTAAAATTATAAAAAACAACTTAAACCTGAAAACTTCACAAAATAACTAGATTAAGTTTAAAATATTCATTATGGTACACTAATCTACCATTTTACACATTAATAATATTTAATTAATTTTGAGGTGTTACATGTTCCTAACAACTTGTTATCATAGCATTTTATTGGGCGTAAATGGGATCAATGAAGAAGATAATGACATCAACGCTCCAAAGTTTGAAACAGATCTTGTGTCTCTTGGAAGAGCAAGATCGCAAAGTTGAGGTGTAAACAAGGCAAATAACGTCGGCGAAGTTGAGAGGTGACATAGTGGAAATGTATAACAAACTTGTAATCCGTTGATTCGTGCTAAAAACCGAAAAACAAGACCGCGAATATTTTATTGATTTGAATGAAAATAAAAAACAAGTAAAAATAATATAAAACTTTTCCGGAATTTTTATTTATAACCAAATGAATGAAAATAATAAACTAGACTAGCCGTTTTATAAAAATCATAATTTGAAAAAGAAAAGAAAACTAAAAATAATCCTAAATTAAAAAACAACACAACCAAAATTTGGAATAAAAAGCTATCAGGTAATGGGAAACAGCTTAAATAATTAAAATGGTTTTAAATTTTGGATTTGACTGCAAGTCGGGAAATTTTGTCTTTAGCTCTTCGGCTGGTCGGTCGACCAGCATCAGGCAAGTCCGATCAATCAGACCTGCTTGTCCTCCACACGTGCTACATCAATCCCCCTAGCCTGGAAAAGATCCAACCTCGAATCTGCAACCTCTAAGTCTCCAGCAAACTGGACCAAATGTTTGACATTGAAAAATTTGGCTTGTTGACACCAGGCAAGAGGCGTAAAAGGTAGGCATTGGAGTTGATCTTCTCAAGCACTTTTAAAGGACCAATCTTCCGTGCCTTCAGTTTGTTGTACTCACGAAGAGGAAAACGATCTTTTATCAAAACAGATCAAACAAGATCTCGATATTAAACTCCACAACTCGACGGTGGCGGTCAACGACAACTTCATGTTTAGTAGGAGAGGCTACTAAATGATCGTAAGTCAACTAATGAATATGTTGAATATCCACTACAAAACTGGACGCCTTATCATGAATGCATGTGTTGTCAGGAAGCGGCGTGAGGTCAAGAAGGGCATCGTGGAATAAATCCATAGACTACCTGAAATGGGCTAAAACTAGTGCTTCGATTCTTAGCATGATTATGAGCAAACTCTCCTTGACTAAGCTTAGTGTCCCATGACTTGATGTGATCTCTAACAAGGCTCCATAATAAGTCTCCTAAAGCCCGGTTGGTGACCTCAGTTTGACCATCAATTTTGGGATGGTACGCCGAACTCCTGTTCAGGCTAGTATTAACCAAGCGTCAAAGGAATAGCCAAAAGTGGCTAAGGAAACAGGAATCATAGTCAAAGACAATAGAAGAGGGAAGTCCATGAAGGCAATATACCTCTTTGAAGAGAAGTTGAACCACTTGAATTGCATTGGTGGTGTGCTTAAATGAGCCATCTTGGAAAACTGATCAATGACAACAAAAATCGAATCATTACCTTTTTAAGTGCAAGGGAGGCCGAGAACAAAGTCCATGCTAATGTCGATCCATGACTACGTTGGAATGGGCAATGGCATATATAGTCCGGCGCTGGAAGCATGGCCCTTGGACGTTTAGCATATCCAACAATGCTTCACAAAGTGCTCAACATCCCAACAGAGCTTCAGCCAATAGTAAGAAGTGAAAACAAGATAAAGCGTCCTATCTCACCAACATGACCTTCTTCATGTAGCTCTTTGATGCTTGGAAGCCGTATGCTACAATCTAGTATGCAAAGTCGGTTTCCCAAAAAGAGAAAGTCATCTTGCAATATGTATTCTGAATGACTCCCATTACGAACCTCTTCAATGATCTAGGAGAAGAATAGATTGGACGGGTATAACTCAAAAAAAGTGGAGAAAACGACGATGGAGACATGAAAGTTGGCGAGCGATGAGTGACAACGACAAAGCACATCAGTTACCCAATTGAGAGAACTGGATTGATGCTTGATCACAAAGGTAAACGGCTACAAATAGGATATTCACGAAGCATATCAAGCATAAACCTTGTCTTGACTTCCAAGATGTTTTAAGGCCTCATGATTGGTGTACAGCACAAACTCCTTATGAAAAAGATAATGTTGCCAATGGCTTAGACCACCGCATAAAATTCTATGTCATAGGTGCTATAATGAACTTAGGAGCTGGATAACTTCTCACTATAGTAGGTGATGGTTTGCTCTTGTTGACTGAGAACGACACTAATTCCCACCTTTGACGCATCACAATGCCAACTCAAAGGTCAAAGAGAAGTCCAATAGGACTAAGATGGGCGCATTGGTAAGTTTGTGTTTTATTAGCTCAAAGGCTTCATCGGCAGCATAAGTCTAAGAAAATTTACCATCATGAACACAACCCATGATTGGCGTCATAATGTTACTGAAGTAGGGGATAAAATGGTGGTAAAAAGAAGCTAAGCCATGAAAACTCTAAACTTCATTCATGATGCGAGGTGTTGGCCAAAATCGGACTGACTCTACCTTGGCTCGATCTACCACTAGGCCTTCTTTAGAAATGATGTATCTACGAAATAACACATGGTTGGTGCTGAACTCACAATTCTTAAGAGTGGCATAAAACTTTTCTTGTCACATTTTCTTGGAGATATTGGAGGAGGTTTCTACATTTACACTATAGATAAGGATGTCATCAAAGTAAACCACCATGAACCTAGCGATGAATGGATGGAGTGTTTGGTTCATCACTCACATAAGCATTGGAGAGGTCAAACGGTATGACCATCCACTCATAATGTCCCTAATGTTAGACATGGTGTTCTAAGGATTAAATGATATAATAAGTTTTTGGAGATATTTAGTCAATAAAAAGTTTATTGATTATTCACTTGTCAAATGTTGTCCTTTTTATATTCATTTCTGTTGAATATATGATAAGTAAACAAAAGTTTGAGACTATAAATCTAAACTTTTAAAATCATGCATTTAATGGACAGATTAATGTAAAAGACATGAATCTTAAAGGTGATAGTCTAAATGATAAGTTCTACAATTGAGGGAATAATGTTAGGTGCTTTATTCATATTAAGATTGTTATGTTGTCTACATCCCTAACAGGAGATGACTTGTCTTGGTCATCAGAGTGGGACTCTGCAAGTAGAAACATTAGTATATTGTCATAGGTGACAATATATTAGATCGAGACAAAAGTGGAATTGATTTGATTAATAATTCTATCTATTTAAATCAATTCACTTTAGCCAATCATTTGTGTTATGTCTTAATCTTGAAATGAATTATTGGGTTGTATTCTTGACTTGATGTACCAAAGGCTGACATCCTAATTTGATGATTGTACACATACAGGTAGGTTGAAGACATGACTCTTGATTGACGTAGACTCGTTATTTATAGATATGAAATCCATAACACTTTTGTAGAGTTAATGATATTCTCTTATAGGCATTATCCTGTAATTAGAAGATTGGAGCGCTCAATCGTTTGATACGTAAGTGTAACCAAATGGTATGCTAATTATGAATAGTAAGTACTCCAATGGTGAGACAATGAAACATAAGATAAAAATAATCGAGAAGGTAAAACATAATTTATCCTTAAGTCGATTATGAATATCCTATGAGGATGTTACACATTATGATATGTCATGGATGATTAGTTTATTGGAGCTTTGTAATTTTATATAGCTCAAGAGATATCACAATAATCTTATCTTGATAAGTAGTTCACACCGAAAAAGAAATCAGAGCTCGACGAGAAACTTGAACTTCTGAACCTTGTTGCAATCAAGCAAGTTTGTAAGGTTTGAGATGGTGCTCTATATTCAAAGAAAGCTTTCGAACAGTTTCTTTGGAGACGACATTCTCACAACTCCCCAAGTCAATAATGAAGCGACAAACCTTTATGTTTATCATATATAATGAAAAAGGCTAGTCTACAATCACAAGTCGCCAACTATTTTTGGAGTAAGGCATGAATCTTTCGAGACTTGTTCTTTTGAAATCTCTTCATCAATTATTTCATCCTCAACGACCTCTTGGTCTTGGAATTCATCGAAAAAGGTTGAGTTTTTCCATCTCTATTCCTTCGTCTAAGAGGCCTCCGCGTCCCAATTTCGAGCATGTGGTTTGACAATGACCCATCTCTCCGCACAAAAAACACCAAAGGGTTACCAGCTGTAAAGAAGAAGTAGCTGCAGGAGCAGGAACAATGATTGGTGGTTTCACTGTTGGCGGCTGAACACCAGTTCGGGTAGTGGCGACTACGGCTAGAGTGGGTGTTGTGGCGGTCGTAGGAGCATGAGTAGCGGCTGCAACAGGAGCACGAGAATGGCTGGTAGATTCCACAGGGCAGGGTTGGTCTAATTTTGGCGTACAATCAATAAAGCTCACTAATGGGCTTTGGAGACTGTTGCCAAATCAAAAAGGTCCAAAGAATTTTGGAATTACGATCAAAGGCTATAAATAAAACAAGAAACTATCGTTCCAAGTGAACAAAGAAAATTCGGTAGCGTATTTGTTCAACATTCGATTTTCTTGTTCCAAATTTTAAAGTCATTGGTACATAGTTTGCACATAGTTGTAAGGTAAGAATATGTGCTTCATGTGCTTCTTGAATTTCTCCCATAATTTAATCTTAGCTTTTTTGGAACATATGTAGGAAACTTTAAGTTGTTGCCACCAAGTAGAGGCATGACCTTAGAAATGGGTAGTAACACAAGACCCATTTATGGTCTGAAACTTCCTTGAAATCTAGGATTTCTTCTACGGTCCAATCTAATCCAAAAATTCCTCTGGTTAAAGGCTTCCATGAAATTCAAAAATACCAAGTTTGAAACCTGACTTCCAGTAGTAGTTTTATAATGCCTCTGAATTTTAAAGTAATGTTAATTATGTAAAGTTTAATTATTAAATGTGCCAATGTAATTTTTGTTGTTAATTTTAGTCATTTAAAGATTTTATTGGATTTGTTATATTTAAAATTTGGTTTTTGGGTTTAAAATACCAAATGATACTTTTATACTACATTTTTTTCATATTTACAAAAATGTCCTTGGGCCTTTATTTCTCTTTTTCTTTTCTTTCTTTCTTTTCATTTTCACACACTCTCTCTCTTTCTTTCTTTCTCTCACGCTCAACTCCCTCTCTCTCTTTCTTTCTCTCAAAAATCTTGATTTCAAGCTTCATTCTCACGGATTTGGCTAAGGATTAGAGTTCAATCATCAAGTTTTTAATCCAAAAACATCATTGAGGTTAGCCTCCTCTTTTTCTTTGAAATTTCAAAGTTTTATTTTCAATTTTTCAAATTTTCTTTGAATGTTGAATCTGAGATTTCTTTAGCTCAGATAATGTTCAATCCAAGTTGTAGAAACTATTTTATAATGAATCTAAACTTAATTTGAGCTAGAATTGATTTAACCAAGTTTTTACATTTTTCTTTGATTTTCAAATCAAAGGTGAAATTGAGTTTAAATTTGAGAAAAAAGGTTTAAATTTGTTCTATTATGGTTTTCTATGCTTTTATATAATTTTCATGATATGGGAATTGAAAAATAGGTTTAAAATTGGGTTTGAGCCCGGATTGGCCAAGGCTCAAAACCTGAAATTTTCTAGATTTTGCTAGTTTGGCAAGCTGAACTTGATCTTCGGCATGTCGGATTCAAGCAGTTTGGCAGGCCGGACCTAAGAGGTCAGTAGGCCGAACTGTATATGTTCGGTAGGCCGAACTAAGATGTTCAGCAGGCCAACTGTGAACTTTGAAATTTGTATTTTTATTTTTCGTTTTCAATGTTTAATTATTTAGAAAAGTTTTAAAAAGATTATGATTTTGTGTTATGATTATTTTGAGTCAAAAGGCACACTGATAATTAAATTAACATAATGATATTTGTTGAATATGATTTTTGATTTTAAATGTAGTTTTTAAGGTTTTGAATGTATATGGAGCATACATAGAATTTTATTTGGAGCTTAAGTTATTGGATTTCAAATGAGGTAAGATATACATATATTTCTATGCCTTTCTTTGGTAGCCTTTTTTAAACTGTTTTGGGCAAATGCTTGATCTTTTGAATGATTGATCAAAATAATTTCTGTCTTTGATTTTGAAAAATTGTATTTTGATATTCCTTTTGGATTTCCAAAACCCGTACAGTGATGCTTTATCAAGTTGCTTTCAAGTAAGTGTTTTTATTGATTTGTTAAGACTTTGAGATTCATCTCAAACAGAAGGGTTTACAAACAATTCTCTGTTTTTGATTACTCTTTTAAAATAACGTTCTTTTTTTAAATAACTCTTTGATTACTCGATGTGATGGTGAATAATAATGACACCTCGATTGTCCATATTCATGGCATTTACATGATGGTACTATCGATGATATTTAATGATAATTAATGATATTTATTCATCTTAGGAGTAAATTTGCTCTATTTTCCTTACTTTTGTGTATTTTTCTTTACTTATTCATTCTATTTATTTCCATCTTTATTATCCAAAACTTACTGACTCCCTTCCCAGGGCGTCATAAGTTTCTTCAGTGATGTTGGTGCGGCAGGAGGCGTGGAGATCATTGGTGTAGTGGGTTTAGGTGCGTGGTGGAGCGGCCTAAAGGGGCAGGCTACAGTGGTGCAAAGTAGTTCTTGTCCAGGACTACTTCCTCATCTTCAGGTTTAGGTTCATCATCTTAGGCTGGTGGTAGAGCGACGGCTTGGGCTGGTTGAGAGTTATTGGCTCTTATGGCTAGAAGGACTTTTCCTATGAGCGCCTGCTATAATTGTACAATTTGCTGGTGGAGTTCTACCATTCTGTAGGTGGGTTCTTGACTTCTCGACAACGACGGGGCAACATGATGGTAGGTCGTGGCGAAGGTTCCAATAGCAATTAAAGTAGCAAAAATGTAAGACAAACTTGTAGTCCATTGATTCATGCAAAATGCTAAAAAACAAGGGCACGAGTATTTAGCTTATTTGAAAGAATATCGCAAACAAGCAAAATAGGAGAAAACTTCTTTGGAATTTCTATTGATAACTGAATGGATAAAAATAAAAAAAATAGACTAGCTTATTTATAGAAAACCATAACTCAAAAAGGGAAAAGAAATTGAAAATAATCCTAAATTTAAAAATAAAACAACCAACATTCAAAATAAGAACCTACAAGATAATGCGAAACAGTTCAAATAATTAAAATGGTTTTAAATTTTGAATTTGACTTCAATTCTGAAAAGTTCTATGGTCAGCTCTTTGGCTGGCCAGTTGACCGGCGTCAGGCAAGTCCAGTCAACCAGAACTCTTTGTCCTTCATGCACGATACATCAAAAGGAGGAAGAAAAACAACAAAATCGGTAGCCAAGGAACCTAGAATGGTGAACCTAAGAGTTTCATGCAGACCCAAAGTTTTGTTATTTGAATTGAGAGAAGAACTCAAAGCTTCACTCCGCTATGCTCTACAAGTTGCTTCATGAATAGATCTAGACATGAATTCAAGCGTTCTGCAGTCTGATTTGCTCGAAGGTGGTACCATTACCGCTTTCGATCTAATGATTTGTCATGACATGCAAGCTGTTAAAGAAGATTTAAAGTTGACACTCCTTAGAGAAACCACGATATGGAAACCAAATGAGTAAATCTTTATATCTCCACCAAGCACTATAGAACGACTCCGAGTCTTGTTGGGTGAAACACAAAAGGACTTGTCAATGTGACATCTGAAGTACCTTGCACAAAACAAACACAAAAACAAAAATAAAAAGCAAAGAAGAAAAATTAATTGAAAGTAACAAAAACAAAAACAAAAAATAATAACCAATTAATAAGATAAAAAGTCGGCAACATGGCACCAAAATTTGATAGGTTCTGATGGCTTATCGAATTAAACCTCACTAAAATATATCATCATTAATAAATAGAATAGTAAACAAGGGCTATTCCTGCAGAGGATTGGTTTTAATTAACTACTTATCAACTTAACAACTTAAGACACACTAAAACTAGACACAAAGTTGGAGGTTTTACTTCTTAACTAAATTACTAAATTAAAAAAAAAAAACACACAAGAGAATAAATAAATGAAACACAAAAGTTCACAATAATAATAAAACCGGTTAAAGGATCATTTTCCATCACTAAGCAATAAATGTAGATTAGTCATAGAAATTAATTCAAAGCCTCTATTGAAACTACCAACTATAGATAACAACAAGATATGTTATTCTCTTTTCTTAGAGTGCCGTTCAACAAAACTAGCTCTTTATTAAATCTTTTTTCCATTAAATAACCTAGAAGATGCCCTCTAGGTTCAGTTCAACAGAATCATTAAGATGAGAAATATAGACCTATCTAACCAAAAAAAAAAAAACATACAAGCTTAGTTCATTAACCTAAATTATGTTCCACATCACAATCAAACAAAAGCCTGTCACAATTATTGACAATAATTTGCTACTTATGATTAGAAAAACAAGACAATTACTAATGAAGAATTTCAATTTAGTAATATATTAATCTCAAGTCTTATTCAGCTGCTCACCCAATTAAGACAAGAAAATAATCATAAATGATAATTTTGGAAGAACATAAACAATTCCAATTAAAAAATTGAAAAATAACCTGGCAATCAATCACATAGCCATGACTAGGGTTTTGAAATCACTCTTAACTAAAATAACCCTCAACTAACTTCATAAAAAGAAAGAAAGAAAGAAAGAAAGAAAGAAGAAGAAGGACGTTAATAGCTTTGAAGAGTCTTCTAAGCAGACACTTCTCTTGAGCCACCACCTAGGCTTCTCTTTCATCTCTCCTCTCCTAAGCTAAGAAAACTAATGAAAAGTTTCCTTCTTGTGCTCTAAGGTGATTTATTTCTAGGTTTTCAAAGTAGGGATAAAAAGGGAAAAGTCTGGAATTTTTTTGAATTGAAATTATAGTCAAAATTCGTAATCACGCGTTAGTACTCGGAAAGCAGTTGTTGGGCACTTGTTTTCCTTCCGTCGTACGAATTTTCTTCTGCCTGGCACTAAGGTGCCAACAAAGTAGCGCTCTCTAAGCATATGGTCAAGCGCCAAAAACTGGCTGGAGCACCTGGTTGTTGGTTCTTAGCTTGATTTGTCTCCTTTAGCATTGCAACTTCAATTCTTTAAAACCGTGGTGCCCAAAATTTGTCCAACTCATGTTTTTTAACTACAAAGCATTCTTTAGCCTCCAAAACACCTATAAAACACAAAATATAAAGAAAAACACAAAAAAAAAAAAAAAAAACCAAAAAAGTAACAAAGAAAACTCAAGAAAAAATGATAGAAATGTACGTGAAATTAAGCACTTATTAGCGTTTCAAGAAATTTTCAAAAATCCAATTTTTCTGCGTTGAAAATAAAGTATTCGACTTTCTTTACTTATTGTGGGCCGAACTTTTGTACTACGTGTTTTTTAGTTATATCTTCAACATATAAACACTTCCTATATATAAGTTAAGGACTTGTGACTAATATAGAAAACTTATGACATTTAGTCGTAAGTATAACGGAAAACAACAAATTTTCAAATTATTTTTATTTTCATAATGCTATATTCTCATAATGTCATATAAGAATTACATAAAACATGCTTTATTACCACCTAATCCCAACACTCAAATCGTTGGAGGTCTTTTCGGAGCCATTCTCCCTTTCAATCATCCGAGGACTGCATGATTGGTACCCCAACCACTTTTATGATTGGCACCTTAGAGCAAATGCATTTTATGTACATAAAACATTTATCACATAATAAAGGCTTTATTTTATGCATCAATTGTCTCCGTTGCTATCATGGCTATGTGTTAATTGTAAAAGTCAACAAGAAAACAAACGTACCTAGAATATTAACATTGAGCCATAAATTATTATTTCAGGTGAAATATAAAAATTTTTAAGATAACAGTCTAAATTAAAGTCTCTGGTCGATACAACAAAGTTGGCCCAACTCTTTTTTTGATAAGACTGTGAAGTATGGTTACTTATTTTTAGGAGATATAAATTAGACTCGACCTAAGTGAAATTAATTTATAGAATAGTTTTATTTAAACAAGTCAAATCCATTATGAAGACCATTTATGTTATTACCTTAATCTTGAGTTAGTAATTAACTGCATATTGATGGGTTATCTTGTGAGATTCGAATGACATGTTTAAACATCTAAGCCAAGATGAAAACACAGATCATAGATGATGACAATTATGGCATTTATAGCTCTTTTATAAACACTTAACGTGTTATCCGTACAGCTAATAGGAGACGTGGATGACATTATTCGAGGACTTGGTGATTTGGTAAAGGGAAAAATGTACCAAATAGGATAATTTTGTAGGTGATTAGTATATACAAGCAGATAGTGTGATCAATATTTTAGAAGTCCAAAAACCCAAATATCTTGTTTATGTTTTTTCCTGTTTTTTCTTCTTTCCTTCGTCCTCCCCTCCCCCTTCTTTCTCTCTCCTTTGACCTTTCTCTCCTCTCCATATCTCTCAGTCCTCCCTCTCTCTCCATTGCTGCTATTCTCCCCATCCCTGTCTGTCGAGTCTTAAGAATCATGCCTCGACCAAGATTCGACGATCTCCCCTCGGTGATCTCGCCTTAGCTACTGCGCCAGAGAAGATGAAGCGACAGAGAGATCTGCTCGACGACGCTGCAAGGCCCACAGAGATGGCGATGAGCCCTGCGGTCTGATTTGTGAAGATCTCCACACACTAATCCGCGTGAGCTCCGATTTGGTCTGCAAGTGTGCTGATGAAGAACAGAAGACGACCATCAGAAGATTTGAGATTCTCCATCGTGAAGACCTCACAACTTTGGCGTCACCATCGTCGCAGCTGTGGCATCAGAGTTGTCACAGAAGTAACCAGAGAGCGAGAGGGGAAAAGAAAACGATAAAAAAAAAAAAAAAGGATTTGAGGTTACATTTATTTCTTCTAACTCTGTTGTGACTTGTATTTATCGATAAATACTTGTATTTTACTAACAAATACTGTATTTGTCGACCATCAGTGGTGACCCTGGCATCGGTGTCGTCTTCAGTAAATATGTATATTTACCAGTAAATATGGTATTTATCACTAAATACAGTATTTATTTATTGTTGTTAACATCGATGACACCAATGGTGTCTTCGATATATATGTGTATTTACAGTATTAATCAGTAAATATATATATTACTAGTAAATATAACATTAACAAGTTAATACAAATTTACTAGTGGCCAGTAGCGGTGAGGTCCAACGACATCACTAGTAAATACAATAATATCTAGCTGGCGGCCCCAAACCAATACCATCAAGGGAGGAGAAAGAGGTGGAGAAGAGAAAGATACGAGGGCATTTTGTGAACTCTTTTCTTATGATATGAGCCTACCTTTTCATAATATACTATTTACTATACACTTTAAAAATATCTACTATAATTTATTAATTTAAACTGTAATTATGCTATGTTACTTCCCTCTTTAGAAAACGTAACCACTAAAAGCTGGTCTGGTAAGTTTATTCAAATTGTTGTGGAAAAGAAATTTGTAGTTTAAACTAATGGTTTTGTTTCTTAGTGGTTTAAACAATGGATCTAGACTTATATTTGGAATATAAAAATTTGAAACAAGAATAAGACATTATATTAGAAAATTAACGTTTGGACAACTGTGGTTTATATAAGAGATGAGAATAAGAAGGGTTTGATCATATAGAATGATTCAAAATGGTTAAAATTTGAGAGAGGTCAAGATCTTAAAATTCATAGTTAGGCCATTTTAAACCGTAGTCGTTGTTTTGAACTATTTTTTATTGGGAAATTGGGGCAAATAGCTTCTTTTTTTTTTTTCAAAACTTGTAGTAAATAGCAGATTTTGAAAATTACATTTATAGTAGTAGGAATTTTATAGTGTAACTAATTTATTTACCTCCTTATTTTTGGTGAAATAATTCTTATTTATGTAATAAATAGTTTAAGGTGTAAATAATATTACAGTGTGAATAATTCTTATTTACATACTAAATAAATTATTTATTATAAATATGTTATTTACTATAAATATTTTGAAAACCTACTATTTGCGTCAAAAAGCTTTAAAAGATGCAATTTTTCTCATTCTTTCTTTTTATTATGCATACCAAATCTACGTTTTTTTGGGTCCATAGATTCAAAACAACTTCAACTCTTGTATCGAATAGGTTGTAAATGATTTTCTATTTGTATGGATTTTAAAAACAAGATTCTCTAAAATGAGTTAACAAAAAACGCAAATCATCAGGAATGTAAAATAGAAGTTGACCTTGAGTTTCTACGTCTCCTCTTTGGTGTCTACTACTATCTCCCTTCATATCCCCCTAATAATATTTTTCTATGTCAATTAAAATGCTATGCTAATTAAAATAACATACCACATTAATTAAAAGACATCACCACATCAATTGAATCATGCCATGTTAAATCAACATTATTTTTCATTTAAAAAAAACAAACTTTTTTTTTTTATTTCTCTTATAAAAAAAAAAAGGTTACATATTAGTCGGGTCAGCTGCCGCTCACCGTCAACCTGGATCTCCTCTCCTTCTAAATCATGCAGTCTATTCTCCCAAAGGTGTAAATTGCATTTCCTATAATTTACTATTTTATCTTCTTTACACGTATATTTGTTATTGTTTTCTGCGCAAGTTATCAATTGTTCTTTATAGGAAAAAAAAATTGTATTCGGCTCTTGCTTTTTATTTGGATGAAATTCATATTCAGCAAAAAGATGTAAAAAAAAAAAAAATATTGCAAAATTTTTCCCCTTTTCTGAAAATGCTCTTCTCTATGTTCTGTAATTATATATTCTATTTATATATCTATTTTTTCAGAATATATGCACTTTTGTTTTGTTAAGGAGTTATTGTTATTGAAATTTGTTTCGGTTTTCTTCTAAGATCATCGACAAGAATGTTTTGTAGAGGAAGAGCTTCATTTTTATATATATATATATATATATATATATATATATACATATAAAATATTATGAAGATCAACAAAGTGAAAAACGTTATTCTGCAAATGCATGGTTATTATTCAAGATCATTAGTACATTATTATTGGAAGGGGAAAAAATAATTACCGTGAGATTGTTTTTTGAGAAAAAAAAAAAGGAGGAAATATTAAATCTATTTACCAATATTTTAAATAACATGAGTTGATTCAGATGAGTTGGTATTATATTTTAATTGAAGTAGTATTTTAAGAGAGATGACATGTTGTTTTAATTGACATGAGAAGATGTTATTGAGAGATATAAAAGGGGACACCAAATAAGAGGCATAGGAGCCGGAGCCCTCGCACATACAACGGTATCTTGGGATGATTTAGTGGAATTGGATATTTTAAGGAAAAAAGGTAAACAAAGATCCTGAGAAGAAAGTTCTCATAAACATAGGACCCCTAGCTAGGCAAAAGGAATTCAATTGAGGTAGTCTTATTTCTTCTTCTATTTTTGTGTTTTTTTGTTAGTTTTTTTTTCCTTTTCAGGATGTTTCATGAATTAGGCTTGCACGTACTTTCTTTTTATTTCTTTCTTTTTTCTTAATAAATTTTTTACTTACAAAAAAAAGAAAAGTAATAAGAATATTATGTGGTAATCACTCTATAAATTATAATAGCGCTCATTGATTGTGCTAGCTACTAAAATCATGCCCGTGATATAATCTATAATTGCTTACTTATAACTAAGAAGAAATTTGTCTACTCAATTATGGTCTCGAGGAAACTAAGAACACATTTGGTACACCATATTGTTTCATATTATATTACGTTGTATTTTATTGCATTAATATTATACAATACATTGTAATATTATATAATAAAATATAATATAATACAGTATATTAAATATGTCAAGGCGTAAATTACACGAGAATATTTTGGGTAGTATTGTAGGAAAAAGAAACTTGTGTGCGTGCCAAAACGATGTGAAAACAGTACTAGTGATTCATACGTTGTCCAAAATGATCGATATCTTTGAGGAAGACAGCAAATTATGTTTCTGTTCATGTGATTTGAAATTTTTTGGGATGCAATGAACCCGATCATCTCCTAAATTTACAAATTTGCCCTTCGGGATAATGACTATCAATTTATTACTCCCTACCAGGAACTAAAGAGAAATTCGCTTTTATTTTTCTCTTTTGTTTGAGCTGTTAAAATCTAGAGCCAAAAAATAAAAAATAAAAAAATCGTTATATACGAAATAAAAGTGGTAAAGAGAGGGGAAAACAAGGAGATAAACAAAGAGGAAAACTGCAGATGGATCTTGAAGTTATTTTGAAGGATGTGCAGTTAGATCATCAAGTCTCCTGACCGCTTTCTAGAACGTATTAGACATTATCCAGAAATTTCCCAAGAAGAATATACCAGCTTGTGATAGAAAATAATCTATTAAGAAGATCACTTAGACTTGGAACAGATATCTCGAATGCAGAATAAGAATATTGTATATTTTTTATTTGCTAGAATCTTCTAATATTTTCGTTCTTGATGTTTAAATAGTACGGTTTTCGAAGGAGTTATCAGTCTCCAAAACTATATATAAAAAATAGAGTCAAATATAAAATGAGGAAAAAAAAAGATGAAAAAGCAATTTTCGACTATGACTTTCGGAGTAAATGTGTGGTAATGAATCTACAGTTTTGGATGTCAAAATTCTCAGAGTAAAAACCCCCACGGGCCATAACGCAGTCTAATAAAGGTATTTAATAAGGTGGTTAAAACTATCCGTTATAATTATTTTATTATAGTATGTAAAAATTTTATATTATAGTGATTTTTTTATTATTATTATAATATATAAAAGCTTTATACAGTTTATAACTAAAAAAATAATAAAGGTCACAACAAATACCCTGTAACACTTTTTTGTTTGGGTGATAACTTAAACAAATACTGCTCCTTTAAATAAGAAAATAGGTGATTCTACATTATTTGTAGACGTAATTGAGTAAAATTGGTGGAATGGCCTTATTTGTATGGGCATGAATTGTAAGTCCCATTTCTATCTTTTCAAAATCATGAGCACAGTCACTCCCATAAACCCAATTGCACCAAGATCATTTCCTTCAAATAGACATAATGACGCTTGCCCCATCTATCAATGAGGATGAGAAAATCATTTGATGAGAAATTTTGGACTGTTCTTAGTCTCCACGTTGAAGTGACTTGGGTTTGAATGAGGACATGAAAAAAAATTTCAATGTTATTAAAGTTGATGGATTTGACAGAACTTAGTGTCACTATTTCCCAATAAGTTGAGAGAAGGTGCTTCCATTGCCAAGGGGGGCATAAATGTCTAC
Organism: Artocarpus hirsutus; assembly: GCA_946598075.1. Classification (NCBI taxonomy): domain Eukaryota; kingdom Viridiplantae; phylum Streptophyta; class Magnoliopsida; order Rosales; family Moraceae; genus Artocarpus; species Artocarpus hirsutus. The sequence continues at coordinate 27,809 of CAMOHE010047374.1, forward strand.
AGCAACGATGGGAAATATTTACATGTGTTTGGATTTGCCCTGCTAGCTATGTCTTACAACAAATCTTGTTTTACCCCATATCATCGTAGGGTATTTTGAACAAACACAACTGAAATCACTATGCCATTAATTGTTGATATTCTTAATTTGTGCTCATATATTACAGTCAAATTTCATTAAGTCCATGTCGTTGAGCCCTAACTGTAGAGATATTACAGATAGTCAACTTATGTTGTCTTTGTTTATGTTGTGGAAATTTGTTTACGGTTGCTATAAGATTGACATTTAGGGCCCTTTGAAAAGCTACTGTTAATCTCTTTAAACTTTCTGATCAAACCTATAAATCAGATGGGTTATAAATTTTTTTTTTAGTGTGGTAATTATTTGATATGCTAAAAATAAGCATTTTTAAGGACATGGAGATCTCTTCCACTTCAACTAAGCTCATGTTTTAGCGGATTTTAAGAATACTAATTCTTTAGATACAAGTAGGATGTACAATCATAATGTTCTTTTAATTCTTCATGCATTTAGAATTAGAGTTAAGCCACTCGTTTTTTCGGATATTATTCATGACAATTGGTTGCCTCATCCCTCTGGTGGACAAGAATATGTTGGCACTTCCTTTTTACAGCTTTTACTTATGCTTCATTGCATTTCTGCGTTGGATTGTTTCTCTTTGTTTTTGTGATTAACAAGCGTAGTATATACACCTAATTCCTTTCGAGGTTTTTCCCCTGGTGAGGTTTTTAACAAGGCGTATAATGGGTGGCTTTTAAAGACAAGGTTACAATTTTTCCTTTTGGCATGATTGCCTTCCTGCGTATGTTGTTTGTTTGCTAATTCCCTATTATGATATTGTGAAAATTTTTGCATTTTCTCTTTATTTAATAATATTGAGTGGGGGCTTCATGTACTATGAGTTAACTAGTAGATCTAATCAATATCTGGCTGGTTCAGCTAGTAGAGATTGTTCCGCTTAAACAAGCGACTCGGGTTTGAGTCTTTGTGAACACAACAGCCGGTGTTGGAAGACTCTAGCCGAGTTAAACCACCCTAACATTAAGGGGCCTTTAAAGGTTCGTGTTGTTCATGATGGGCCTGGATACCGGGGTTTTACCAAGAAAAAAACTAGTAGATGTTAATCTAGTTGGAGTGTGTTAGATCTCTCAAATGCTAGTCATTAATTTAATTAAAAACTAGTTTTTTGTCTTCCTTAATTTCTAAGACAATTCTAATTATTATCTTTCTTTCTCATCCTTTTAAAATCCAATTTACTTTTTTTATTAGTGGATGAGATTTTTCACCAATAAAATATATTTATAACGAGGCAATCTATCTTGTAGACACCTGGACATCTATACACTTGGATACACAAACAGCCGAGCATCCGAAGATGTAGAAACCCAGACACTTGATCCTTCAAGCATCTAAGTATCAACAACTCTAAGCAATATCTGAGTACTCCGAGCATCCAAGGCCTGATTTAAAGGTGGAAACTTGAAGATCACAAGGCATCATCAAGTAATATAATGGTTGATCGATAACTAAAAGCTATCAACGACCATTGATTAAATCATATTAAATGTGTTATTTTGCAACACCCAAGAGGTAAGAGTTTTACTTCTATTAAAGAGAATCAAATTAAAAGCATAATTAAATTCCATTTTCAATGTATTAATTATTAAAGCCTCTCAAATTGAGAGGAGCGGCTTAGAGACACATTTCTAATACAAAGCCTTAAGTCAATTACTGGCTTTGTGTTTTACTTTACGCTTTCGACTATTTTGTCTAAAGTTTGATCTTAATCTTTTGTTCAAGGACGTTAAATTAGTGTCGGACGAAATTTTGCTTCAACCATTAGTAATAATGCTGTGAACTACACTGAAAATTGGTTTATAATATTGGAAATAAAATAATGCCGTGAACTACATGGGTAAATTTCAGCAAGCTAGTTTTTTATGAATATTGCTGCAACACTACCAACTTGAATATTCTTTAAATAATAAATATCTACCAATTCTTTTAATCATTATTAAGCAAATTTTTGAAGAAAGCAAACTCACTTCGGGAAAAGAGAGAGAGAGAGAAAGAGTGTGACACGCCCCAAGGTACAAAAGATGACATGGCGAGTTAATTAAATTAGTTAAGAAGAAATTTGAATAAAAATATGAGTTTAAGAATTTAATTAATTATGAAAAACATGATAATTTAAAATCCTTTTTAAACAAATATTTATAATAGTTTAACAAATAAAATAAAAATAAAATGAAATAAAATATTAAAGAGGGCAAAGAGGGTATGTGTTGGGTCCCACCAGCCTACAACGTGTGCACACATATAATATCGGCAATAAATTATTACAGTCATAGTCCAATCATAAGAAATAAAATTTTAAATAATACATGCCTTGAATTACTACAGCTACTAACTTACTCAAGATCCTCTATTGCTTGCGAGCCTAGGCAGTAGACTCCCATCGGTCCTAAGCTGGATTTCACCTAGAAAGGGGAAAGGTTTGAAAACAAGTAAAAAGTGAGCAAAAGCTCAGTAGGACTAAGGTTTAAAAACAGGTAATTAATTTAAATACAAAATTTACCTTTTTAAGAAATAAATAGAACAAAGTTTAATAAATAAATAAATAAATACCTAATTAATTGAATAAATTTATTTAAACAAGTCATATCGAAATGTTCATCTAGAAAGTACTTTTACATTCTTTTCCGGGCAAACCATGATAATCACCATCGAGTGGCCTAGTTGGGTTTCAGGACCTACCCTTAAAGTCGCACGCTACACAACCCGATCTCTGAGTATGGCATCATGCCTTTATGTATATTTATTATTATTTAAATCCCATGTTATCGAGTATTCTCAATTATATTTATTATTCGATTCATTATAATTATACAATTCTTGATAAGTAATGAAAATTGTTAAGAATTTTATCTAAACCGTGCATTGAAATTCATTCTAAAGAAAATTATTTTGTAGGAAATTATCGTGTGGCCAAAAGCCCCTTTTTTAAAGACATTTAAAAACGTTACGCCATTTATTAAAAATATTTTGGTAGAATTCCTTTTGAGATCAAAATCACTTAAAGACAAGGTTACGAAGAAAGAGGGGTAGAAGTCCTACATCATTACTCGTATCGGTGTCCCACACCATAGTCCCGGCCCGCTATACGTTAGCCCCATGAAACCTTGGACAACCTTAAATATACAAACTGAGTCTATTAGTATCTAGCTTAAAACATCCTATATCATCAAATTGTCTCATAGTGTCCTAGTGTGCCATTTGAGTTTATAAGATCATATTATATCGTTAAAATCTAAATCAGGGTTTAAAATGATGAAAATAGGTAAAAATCACAAAATTCCACTATATCGATCAGCCTGTCAGACGTCCTAGTTCGGCCAGCCGAACTTTTTTAAGTTCGGCCTGTCAGACGTATGAATCCGGCTTGCCAAATTCTTGAATCCAGCCAACTGAACACGAAGTTTGACCTACCAAACTAGAAAAATGCCAAAATATTCTAGCATGGGTTCTCAGTCTCCCGAGCCCAAATCTTCATTCTAACCTGTTTTTATCAGTTCTTAGGCATGAAAAATATCTATAGTTGATGGAAAAACATTATAGAACACTTTTGAACCAATTTAAATAAGATTTGCATAAAGATTTTGAAAAATCCCAAAATTGAAGATAATTGAAAAAAAAATAAAAAATCTTGATTTAAATCTGTTTTTCTCCAAACTAAGTTTAGATTCTAGCTACTTCAAGTTTCTCTAACTTAGATTAAAGATTTTCTAAACTTAAACGAGCCTAAATTTCAAGATGCAAGGAAAATTGAAGAAAATTGAAAAAGTTTTGAAATTTTAAAAACTAACCTTGATTTAATCTTCAAATCGTGTTTTTGATCGTCCAAGCACGTTCCCGAGCTCTCAGTCAACTAAAAACCAAAGCTTGTGCTTGATTTTTGAATCAAAATTTGAGAGGAGGAGAGAGAGTAAGAGAGACAGTGAGAGAGAGTAAGACATGAGAGAGAGAGAGAAAGAACGTGAAAAAAAAGAAAGAGGGAGAGAGAGAGAGCTTAAATAAACAAAGAGAGAGAGAAGCAAAGCCAACAAAAGAAACCATGTACCACTCACGATTTTGAAAAAGGACGTGGTTGGCATTTGACAAATTATTTTGTTTCAAAATTTAAAATAACAAATAAAAGAATTAAGAGTAACTAAAAATCATTAAAATAATAACAAATATCATTAATTTAAAATTTTCACAAAATGATCAAATTAAGTTTAAAATATTCTTTATGGCACACTAATCCATCATTTTACAAACTAATAACACTTAATTAATTTCGGGGTGTTACAACTCTCCACCTCTAAAAGAAATTTTGCCATTGAAATTTGCAAATCGGTTTAGAAACAAGACAAATGCAGATACAACTTCCGCACAGTCGACTCTAATTCTTAGGTGGCCTTATCAACTTTGTGGTGCTGTCACACCACATGCATTAACGAAATTTCTTAACGTCACAAACTTAACACCTTTCAACCGATATTCTAAACCGACACCTCTTACCTGCATATTGTGAATTGAGATAATTTTGCCTTGTTCGAGATGACATCTCTAGAGCATTGACATGCAAAATTCGACATGAACATTAGAGTTTGAGAGGGAGATCGAGGCAACAAGCGATCATTCCAACAGGTCGTGAAATATCAAATGATTCACCTTACCTTAGTGCAAGTCCCTCACTCATACCAAAACACGAAACTCACCCGCACGACAAAACCTTTAAGAGGACAAAATCCCTTACCTTAAGTTCTAAAAATTAGCGTTTCCTGATCGTACAATTCTTCCACTTACCTTGAGCTGCTTTCAATCAATTACGTAACACAATAGCCCCTTTTTCGCTATTCTGGCGAGTCTCTCTAGGTTCAATAATGGTCTCGACTTTTGATCCTGCTCAAATCTCTGACGATCGACATGACTGACCGCAAGGTACTTCGAATGGTGCTACCCTAATGCTTGCTCGGTAACTATTGTTGTACGCAACTCTGCCAAATGCAATTATCCCTTCCAGTTTCTACCAAAATCCAAAACATGCATGTAATACATCATTGAGAATCTAAATAGCTCGCTCGGATTGCCCATGAGCCACGTTAGAACCTAAGTCTGTGCCCCAAAGCTTTCTAAAGCTCCTCCAAGAACTCGTTGCAAACACTAGGACTTAATGACAATAAACGCATCGATTTCGTCAACTTGCCAACGACGACTCAGATCACATCATGTCTTTATTCCATCCTCGACCACTTGATGAGAAAATCATTGCGACATGCTCCCATTTTCACCTAGGAATACGAAACGACTGAAGCTGACCAACGGCCTCCTAATGCTTGGTTGCCACCTAAAGACAAGCTATGTACTCGACCATGTATTCTTGAACATCTTTCTTCACGCCTCTCTACTAGTACTGCCTCTACAAACTGCAATGCATCTTTGAGCTCCTAGCATGACTAGCGAACGAAAACTTGTGAGCTTCATCCATCAAGGCTCTTGTCACTTCCTCAATCACAGGCATTACCAAACGTTTCTCGAAATCCAACGACCCATCTGTACAAACCCTCTAGTTTCCAGACTATTCCCCGGTCCGTATTCGCATCCACATTTCCTAAAAATGCTAGTCTCATCATTGATTCTGCTTTATCATCCAAACACATGCTTAAGCTGAATCCCTAAGGTACGCTGATACCTAATCCTAGTCTTCATGGTACTATAGTCCATATTTGCCCACAGTAGCGTCTCTCTCTAATCCTTTAGTGCTAGATATGCACAAATCCCTAATACCCACCTGCTGAGCACGTCTGCAACCATAATGGCCGTACCCAGATAACACTATAGCGAGATATCCTGGTCCTCTATACATTTCACTTTTCATTGCTGCCTCAAATTCAAATCTCTTTGAGTGAACAAATGCCTTGAGCCTATATGATCCGAGAATACCTGAAATATCACTCCAGCCCGTGGCTTCTCTCAATCCCATAAAGCGTAAATCACAACGGCGAACTTTAGACCATGAGTGGGGAAGTCTTGCTCACGAGGTTTTTACTACTGCAATCTGCAAGTCACCACTAGTCCATGTCGCATCAACACATATCCACGCCTTTGTCCTACTATAGCGGTGTAGATCTCATAAAACTCATCACCATTCGATGTAGCCAATGCAGAAGTGGCATTCAATCGATCTCTCAACTATTGGAAAGCGCATCTATATCCCTCGTTCCTTTCAAACCTATCTCTTGTCCCAATCAACTACGTCAATGGAGTCACTACCTTTGGGGAAACACTTCGTGAACTTTTCTGTAGTACCCAGCAAGTCTTAAAAAGTTGTAAATCTCGACCGCGATCTTCAGTCACCCTGCCGTACTAAGCCTCAATCTTGACGAAGCCGCTAAGACGCTTTACTCAAAATGATATGCTTCAAACTTGACCTTTTGGACATACAGCTGGTACTTTCGAATCACGAATCAGTTCTCGAGAAATATCAGAAACTTCCTAGCTAGTCAAATAACTCATCATCCTAGGCCTGGAATATTTGTCCTTCACGGTGACCTAATTCAGCTACCGATAACCAACGTGCAATCTGAGTGTAATATTGTGCCTTTTGGCAAACAAAACTGACGTATCATATGCAATCCTAAAAATATCCTTTCCCTATAAGTTCCTGAAATTGCTTCCTCAATTCCCTCATTTCTACTAGCGCCTAACGATACAGTATTAAAAAAATCAAAATGGTCCTCGAGAATAACTTGATACCAACTTAATCCTCCTGATGTGACGCTAATCACGATAACCCATTGGGGAAGACACCTCGAACTCATTAGCCACTGATGTTGCTACATTCCTTCCTGCAACATCAAATTACTCCCCTAGATCCAAGAGAAACACGTATATATATGTATATCGATATATATATAGCATGCTAGATTTTCCTCGCACATCTAGACACATTTTTCATGAGTTACTCACTCATTACTCGATCGTTACCACCCTGGTAAACGATCATCGTCTCCCTATCGATCCCTAGGGTTACCTATTTAGTGCGACAACTATAGTTGCATATTTCTAGACAACTCGTCCATTCCTAAGATCAATCATAAGTACTTATAGGGATCATAATCAAATTACCTTCTAGGGTCTCGTCCCCAATCATTATCTTACAAGGTATATATGTATGCATAATAATATATGGTACACACACACCCACCCCAAGGGTGAGGTAATTACCAAGGGTTCTTCAAATCCCTGTATTTCTATTCTCAAGGCATGCACAAATAGACGCAAAACCAGAGAATGATGTTGAAAAAATAATACACAGTGAAATTTTAAAAATTTTAAATCAGAGTATTTTTTAAAACACAAGTTTAACATGCTATATGTATAAAATAACCTGATCTTACTGACCTTGTATGCGCCAAAAAGCTCTCGAAATCTGTGTAGAGAAGTAACGTTCTAGAAAAGTGTCAACCAACTGGTCTTCTTTGCTATTCTCTATCCACGATCGGAGTGAGTGTGGGCTCACACGTACAGCTCTTCCTCAAGGTGACTCTCCTTCCAACCAGTTGAGAGAACTCAAAGCTAGTGTTTGTGATTTGTGAACAAGAGCTCTCAGGGAGTTTCAGATTCTCACCAATAGAGTATCACTCTTAATCTCTCTATTGATCTGAATAAATCATTAGACTCACTCCCTATTTATAGAGGTTGGGTCTAGGGTCATTCCTTATCAGATAAGGTCTCAAAAATTCAAAACAGAATCAAATTCGGGTCAATATCGGATAAGATACATGTAAAAACGCGTGAAAACACGCGATTTTTAATTCGTGCATAGGCAGGCCGAACTTTTTCATAGGCAGGCCGAACTTGCCTGATCGGCAGGCCAAACTTTTGGATCGGTATGGCGAACTGTCGAAATAAAAATCAAGCAAATTTTTTATTTTCCACCTGAGATTCTATAGGATAAAGCCTCAGTTTTAATTCAAATAACCCAATAGAGAAATTATCTAATTAAAACAACTTTATCTAGATAATCTCTAAGAAAATAAATAGATTCCTAATAATTCTACAAGTTTATCTTGATTTAATTTATCCAAAATCAAATCAACTGATAAATATACAAGAATTATCTGACTCCAATAATTCAACAAGTTTATCTTGAATTAATTTTGTTCACAAAATTAATTCAACCGATAAACAGACATGAATTATTTGATTCTTTCAAATTTTCAACCAATCTAATAAATCGACATAAGTCACCAATTATTGTAAAAGCACGCCGTATCGTTACAGGATTTTGTGAGCTAGCAAAGGGGACCAAATGGACCTATATAGTTCAAGCTCCTGATAATTATGAAACCCAATATCCCAGATATACATTTCATAATTATCAACTCCAACGCTACTCCACTAAAAGCTTGGAGTTGCACTCTCAAACTCTATAGAATTACGAAGCCCGTATAGCTAAGTCTCCATGACATATCATAGTGTATCGTTTCCCTATAGGATTATCTATAATCGGCTTAAGGGCAAGTTCTGTCTTACCTTTTCGATTATTTTTATCTTACGTTCCATTATCTCACCATCAAAAAACTTGCCATCCAAAGACAGTATACCATTCGATTACACCTATGTATCCAAATGGTTGAGCGTTCTAATTTTTCAATTACAGGATAACGCATATAAGAGGATATCACTACTCCTAAAGAGGAGCTATGGATTCCATATCTATGAATAACAGGTCTACGTCATCAAGAGTCATGCCTCCAATGTATCGGCATGCATACCACTATTAAGATGTGGGTGTCACCCTTTGGTACATCAAAAGACATAAGTCAGGACAATGGGCCCACTAGTCATCTCAGGATTAAGATGCAATACAAATGATTGTCTAAAGTGAATCGATTTGCCAAGACAGAATTATTAATCCAAATCAATTCACTCTATGTCCCGATCCAACATATCGTCACCTATGACAACGTGCCAATGTTTCTATTCACGGAGTCCACCTCCAATGGTCAAGATAAACCATCTCCCAATAAGGATATAGTCAACATAATAATCTTTACATGAATAAAGCACCCAACTTTATTCCCTCGATTGCGGATCTTATGATTTAGACCGTCACCTTAAGAATCGTGTCTTCTGTATAATCTGTCCATCATATGCCCAATTCTTAAAGGTTTAGACCGACAGTCTCAGACTATTGTTTGCTTATCATACATTCAACAAATATGAACGTAAAGAGGACAAGATTTGGTATATAAATAATAAATGAATTCTTTATTGATAAAAATGTCTTCAAAAACTCATTACATTTTTACTCCTTAGGGCATACATGTCTAACAAATGAATGGCACCAATATCAAAGAAAACCAAAACTAGAGACTAAGGAATTGGAACCGTACTGTCGACCGTCACGTCACTAGTCTAAGTATTCAAACTCCCTAAAGTTACGAAATGAATTCAAACTAGAGCCTCTTCCTTTCCTTCTGTTAGCGCCGCCATGTCTTGGGTTCACCGGTCGATACTGCTGCAGAGGAAACTGATGAGATTGAAACCAAAGAAGTTGCTGAGGTGGAGATGAAGACTGAGGTTGATGTTGACGACTTGCATCCTTTTCGGTTTGAGATCTTTGTCGAGCGTTCCTTATTGGATAGCTCCTCCCGATGCGTCTCGGCTGTTACAAAAATGATAGGAATTGCTTCGCCTGTTGCTGGATGAACTGCTACTTTTGTTGCTGCACTATCATGCCGATTCTTTGCCTAGGCTTGACGATTGCTACCTTTCCTGTTGCTCCGTTAAGATCCTCCTTATATCCTTGCTCGATTCTCGCAGTAGTAAACGTGATCTGCTCCCACCAATGAAGCTGATAACTCTAACCTACTAGAATTCTAAAGTCGCAAAGCCACTTGTTGCCATTGAATGAATGCCTTAAGCCCTTCCTGGAACTTGATATACCTTTCAAGTCCAAAAGCTACGGCAGATGGAGCAAACTGGCCAACTCTTTAAACTATACCTTATATTCTTGAACTGCCTCATCGCCCTACTCCAACCAGTAGAATCCGACGATCCCTTGGTCTCTGCATTCCTGTAAAAATGACATTCCTAGAACAATTTCTTGAATCTTTCCCCACTGATATTCCTACCTTTCTTCAGTCGCTTCACTTGTTTCACTAGGTGTTAGCACTGCCTGTTGTCTTATAAGTTACGAACTCTACTTGATACGCTATTAATGCTCCAAGGATATCCAAATGCTTCACTACTGAGTCTAACCAGTTTTCAGCCACCTGCGGACCTTATTTCCCATTGAAAGCTGGGGTAAACAGATGCTTAAGCTCCTCAAGGCACTCATACTCGTGACTCGCTTTGGAAATTTTGGGCCTAACCCTCACTGTTATTTGTCAAAAGTGACAAATGACGTCTCTATCATGCATTCCTCTATTGGGGAACTTACATCAGCCACAGCTGGATGACACCCAGGTGCCATTCTCTCTCAACTCTAAAGACAAAATTGGACTGTCAAAGGCTTTTCACTGTCGTACCTATATGTGCACAATTTTTAAGGTTCATAATCTTGAATTCTGATACCATTCTGTCACGCCTTGGGGTACAAGAAGTGACGTGGCGGGTTAATTAAGTTAGTTAAGAAGAAATTTGAATAAAATATAAGTTTAAGAATTTAATTAATTATTAAAAACGTGATAATTTAAAATCCTTTTTAAACAAACATTTAGAATAGTTTAACAAGTAACATAAAAATGAAATAAAATAAAACATTAAAGAGGGCAAGGAGAGTACGTGTTGGATCCCACCAGCCCGCAACCTGTGCACACACATAGTATCGATAATAAATTATTACAGTCACAATCCAATCATAAGAAATAAAATTTTAAATAATACATGCCTTGAATTACTACAGCTACTAACTTTCTCAAGATCTTCTATTGCTTGCGAGTCTGGATAGTAGACTCCCGTCGGTCCTAAGAGGGATTTCACTAGAAGGGGGAAAGGTTTGAAAACAAGTAAAAAGTGAGCAAAGGCTTAGTAGGACTATGGTTTAAAAACGGGTAATTAATTTAAATACAAATTTACCTTTTTAAGAAATAAATAGAACAAAGTTTAATAAATAAATAAATAAATAAATACCTAATTAATTGAATAAATTTATTTAAGCAAGTCTTATTGAAATGTTAGTCCAGAAAGTACCTTTACATTTTTTTCCAGGCAAACCATGATAATCACAACCGAAGTAGCCCAGTTGGGTTTTCGGACCTGCCTCTAAGGTCGCACGCTACACGACCCGATCTCTGATTATGGCATCATGCCCTTATGTATATTTATTATTATTTAAATCCTATGTTACTGAGTATTCTCAATTACATTTATTATTCGATTCATTATAATCATACAATTCTTGATAAGGAATGAAAATTGTTAAGAAGTTTATCTAAACCGTGCCTTGAAATTCATTCTAAAGAAAATTATTTTGTAGGAAATCATCGTGTGGCCAAAAGCCCCTTTTTTGAAGACATTTAAAAACGTTGCGCCATTTATTGAAAACATTTTGGTAGAATTCCTTTTAAGATCAAAATCCCTTAAAGACAAGGTTACCAAGAAAGAGGGGAAGAAGTTCTATCCCATTACTCGTACCAGTGTCCCACACCACAGTCCTAGCCCGCTACACGTTAGCTCCGCGGAACCTCGAACAACTTTAAATGTACAAACTGAGTATATCAGTCTAGCTTAAAATATCCTATGTCATCAAATAGTCTCTTGGTGTCCTAGTGTGCCATTTGAGTTTATAAAATCATATTATATTGTTAAAATCTAAATCAGGGTTCAAAATAGTGAGAATAGGTGAAAAATCACAAAGTTTTACTATGCCAATTAGCCAACCGGATGCTCTGGTTTGGCCAATCGAACTTCTCTAAGTTTGGCCTGTCAGACGTATGAATCCAGCCTGATGAACTGAAAAAATTCTAGAATTTTTCAGCACAGGTTCTCGGCCTCCCGAGCCCAAATCTTCATTCTAACCTGTTTTTATCAATTCTTAGGCATGGAAAACATCTATAGTTGATGCAAAAACATTATAGAACACTTTTGAACCAATTTAAACAAGATTTGCAGAAAGATTTTGAAAAATCCCGAAATTGAAGAAAAATAGAGAAAAATAAAAAATCTTGATTTAAATCTGTTTTTCTTCAAACTAAGCTTAGATTCTAGCTACTTTAGGTTTCTCTAACTTAGATTAAAGGTTTTCTAAACTTAAGTGAGCTTAAATTTCAAGATGCATGGAAAATTGAAGAAAATTGAAAAAGTTTTGAAATTTTAAAAACTAACCTTGATTTAATCTTTAAATTGTGTTTTTAATCGTCCAAGCATGTTTCCGAGCTCCCAATCAACTAAAAACCAAAGCTTGTGCTTAATTTTTGAATCAAAATGTGAGAGGAGGAGAGAGAGTAAGAGAGAGAGTGAGAGAGAATGAGACGCGAGAGAGAGAGAGAGAGAGAGAGAATGTGAAAAAAAAGAAAGAGGGAGAGAGAGAGCTTAAATAAACAAAGAGAGAAAGAAGCAAAGCCAACAAAAGAATCCATATACTACCCACAGTTTTGAAAAAAGACGCGGTTGGCATTTGACAAATTATTTTGTTTCAAAATTTAAAATAACAAACAAAATAATTAAGAGTAACTAAAAATTATTAAAATAATAAAAAATATCATTAATTTAAAAATTCCACAAAATGATCAAATTAAGTTTAAAATATTCTTTATGGCATACTAATCCACCATTTTACAAACTAATAATACTTAATTAATTTTGGGGTGTTATAGAGAGAGAGAGAGAAAGAAAGAAAGAAAGAAAGAAAAATCAGAACTAGACTTTGCAATGTGTTACAATTGATAAACGATAATGTTAATTAATCGAGTTGTTATTACGTCGTGTGAATTCCTGCTGCAATGTTTAGTCACAATGTGATGTACAGCCAGCATGTTAAGTCCACTAAAGTTTTGCAGTGGTCGGATATAAAATTATATCAAGCATCTAGTAGTTTTTGAATTCTCAATTGCGAGTCCAGTCAGTTTATTAATGGAACGCATATAATAGTGTTACAATGGTATAGATTTTTATATAAAATTCATTACTCACTGCAAGAAAAAATTAACCTTTAGTTCTATAAATTTAGTAGCAGAAACCCCTGTTTTTAGTAGCAAAATATTTACGCTACTAAAAAATCGTGGTAGCAAAACATTTCGTTGTCAAAAATTGATTGTCAAAACTAAAAAATTTGGTTTCTAAAATGGGACTTGACATGTCATTTTGCTATCAAAAATTTAGTTTCGGTAGTGAAAAATATGTACATATATGCACTTCACATTTTTCTTGAAAATTAAATGTCCAATAGGCTAGCTGAACTGGCTATCTGAAATTTCAACACAGGCCAAGTCATTCCTGCGATGTTGTTACTAATTAAATATAGAATAATGTACTACAAACCATTTTGACAATTAAAAAGTGTGAGCTATTTATTGACAATTAATTACACAGTCACGATAAATTTTGGAACTTAAATTTTTTATTCGAATTATAATGAGGGCAACTGGTATAACTAGCACCTAGTGACGAATTTTTTAAAATCTAACTTAACTATTATGGCAACTTGCTGGTAACATAACTAGTTGTTCCCTCTGTTTATTTATATATATAATATATATTATACGATATTTATACACACACTTCTAGATAATTTTCGTGTGCAATGATGATTTCTTTTTAATAAACCAATCATAGAGAGAATATCCCATATCAAAATAATAAGTACACATCAACTAGTTTGGCATCCACGAGCAATCTCATCCTTTATCAAATTTCTAACTTGGTAATATTAATAAGAAGAATCATTCAAGTCAACCGCATGAGAAGCAAGCTTCTTGCCAACGTGAATTTCTTCACCTAAAACAATAGAAGCCCGATGGAAATTTCTATGCAAGTAACATATTTAAGAGTCCCAACTAGAGTAAAACCCCAAAAAATCTCTTCTATTCTCAAAAAGCAACAAATGAACCATTGGAAATAGCAATTGGGTGAATAAGAAATTGATGCCCATTAGTGGAGATTAATGGAGGTCATAAACCTCATGTTGTAACACCCAAGTGCATGGTTAATAGGAGATTATGAGCATCATAATCATGGAAAATGGAGGGTTACAACCATGGTTTAATGGAAAATTATGAGCACCATTATCATGGTAAATGAAGGGTTGCAACCGGTGCAATTATGTACATAAATTCTGAATAAAGGCTCATTATAATTTGGATTGTAACGTCCATTCTCTTAATCCTATATATTGAACTCTCCTCCACATGTTTGGGGAAAAGATAGTGACATTGAATTTGCACTCACCAAGTCATAGAGTTTTTCTTTGCTTTTCAAGTTCTAGCTAGTTTTGTTGTAGTCGTTTTTGGTGATAGAAGAAAACATTGTTTCAAGTTCTCCGGAAACGGTATCTGATAGTGCTTAAGATTCCGTTGCTAGTCGTTGTATCCTGGGAGACAGACGTCCGTCGAATCCTCTTGCACAACCGGAGGGGACGAATCTGTTTTAAGGAAAGCGTGACCTACACGTGCCTCGACCATTTTCATCTAATTTCCACGTTGCGTTGCTTCCATTGAAGGTTTTGTTGTATTTGTTTTTCTTTAATTTCAATTTCTAATTTTTACAATTGTAATCTATTTGTCTTATTCATTTTACATGATATGTTTAATAACAATCTTAAAACAGATTCTCTCTCTCTCAAGATGAACAGGTTGCTGTTTTGAAAAATAAAAATTAAAAAAAATATATATTTGTTCTGATTGTTCTTTTAGTGCTCCTTGAATTTGTACGAAAATTTGATACTTGATTACATATTATTGATTCTGATTGACTACATTATTACATATATATATTTATTTGGCTCCAAACTATTATGTATCTTGACTTATATTGTTTTGTTATTGGCCACCACACATATAATTGTTTAGTCTATTTTATTAAACCTTTTTCGTTCAGATCATATATTAATCTTTGTTCGTATGTGTGTGCATATATATACATGTTTCTTTGAATGGCTTGTTTACAATGATGGACAGAGTGTTTGAACCAAATGAATAGTTTTTGATTCCTATATGTTTATTTTTGAATTCTCGCTGTCTACTATTTAGTTTGGAAAACGTTACTTATATAAAGTTTAACAATTGTCTTGCTGATTTTGTTTGTTGTTAACTATTGTGAAATCTTTTGTGTACGTCCCATCTATAATTTATGTTATATACACTAGTGTTAGAGTTTTTGTCATTGTTTTCATTATAAATGGTTGTTGCAATTATATTAATTAGTTAATGTTATATACGGTTTACATGCTCTGTATGTGTATATATATCGGTTACTACTATTAATGGTTACTGTCATATATTTTATTGTTGCAGTTTTGTAGTTTTGGTTATTATAATTTATTAAAGTTTTAAATTACTGTTAGTTTTTGTTTTGTCTTTAATATATATTTATATTAGTTTTGGTTTTTGTATACTGTTTCATTTTCAGTGGTTTAATTTGTTTTAATTGTCTGCTTCTAAGAGTATAATTTTAAGCTTCTGTTATATATATATATATATATATATTTATTTATAGCATTTGGCTTTTGTCTTTACGTTTGTTTGGCTCTATAATTTAGGTTGTTGCTTTATTGTTTATTGGTATCATTTACTACCATATAATTGTTTAAAATTTTTTAACAGTTTTTTATGGTAGCCTTTTCATAGATGTCTTGGCTTTAATGCTTTCTACATGTTTATGTATATATATGAATATTGTTGTTTTTCCTTTCAAAACATTTATTACATAAACATTTACAGCTTGTTCTTGGTTTCAGTTTTGCAGAAAACATTTGTTATAAACAGTTTGTTTACTGTTTATTGAAAACCTTTACAGTATAGAGTTTATTATGTTTTTGTTTGCGGTTTTTTGTTATGTTATATTATAATATAATAGTTTTCCTTTTACTGTTAACGTTTTGCTTTCAGTATATGTATATATTGTTTTATTCAAAAAAAAAATGTTATGTTTAACTGATTGTTTACATTATATGCATTAAGTTATATAATTGGTTTTTGTTTTGTTTTGTTGCTAATAACAGATTGTTTAACTTTTTGTTATTATCAATTTGTTTCTTTAATTTTAAAGGAAACTAACTTTGATTCCATTTCCATTGAAGTTCCATTGAAGAAATGGGTGATAACATGAATGTTGTTCCAACTGAAAATGTTCCAACTGGGAGCACTTCTGAGACACCAATGCCGTTTCCTATGGTCCATGCTTCGACCTCGACACAACTTTTGTCAGTTACGGTTCCTGTGAACCATAATGAAAAACCTGAAAAATTTAATGGACTGAATTTTAAAACTTGGTAACAAAAGATATTGTTCTATTTGACAACACTGAATCTTGCGAGATTCTTGAAAGAGGATCCTCCTACTATTAGAGAGGATGAAACAGATGCATAGACCTTGCTTGCTGTTGAAGCATGGAAGCATTCTGACTTCTTGTGCAAAAACTATATTTTGAATGGTTTGACTGATGCACTCTATAATGTGTATAGTCCGAAAAAAACGGCCAAAGAAGTGTGGGAGTCTTTGGACCATAAATACAAAATAGAAGATGCTGGTGCTAAGAAGTTCATAGTTGGACGGTTCATGAACTACAGAATGGTGGATTCCAAGACTGTAATTAGTCAAGTTCAAGAACTGCAATTACTCATTCATGAAATTCATGCAGAAGGAATGGTAATTAGCGAGTCTTTCCAGGTAGCGGCAATCATAGAGATGCTACCCCCTGCGTGGAATGATTTCAAGAACTATCTAAAGCACAAACGTAAGGAGATGAGCGTTGAAGATCTTATTGTTCGACTTCGCATTGAGGAAGACAATAGAAGATCTGAAAAAAAGCCTTTTAACAAGTTTGTTGCCAAGGCAAATGTGGTGGAGCATGATAAAAGCTCCAAGAACAAGAAAACCAAGTCGGGGTTCAAGCTGGGACCTAAAGGTGGAATTTCAAAGAAGCAGAAATTCCAAGGAAAATGTTTCAACTGTGACAAGATGGGTCACAAGTCGGCAGATTGTAGGTTGCCGAAGAAAAATAAGAAGAAAGAGGCCAATGTGGTGGACACCATCACACAAGAAGTGTCAGACATCAGTCTTTCTGCCGTGGTGTCTGAAGTCAACATGGTGGACTCCAATCCGAAGGAGTGGTGGTTAGACACTGGGGCTACATGCCATGGCTGCTGTGATAAAACTGCTTTTGCTGAACTCGAACTGTCAGATGCTGGAGAGAAGTTGTATATGGGCAACTCTGCCACATCTGAGATCAAGGGCCAAGGGATGGTATTTTTGAAAATGACATCAGGCAAAGAAGTTAAGCTTCAAAATGTGCTGTACGTGCCTGATATCCGAAAGAATCTCATTTCTGGAACTCTACTGAGTTTACATGGCTTCAAGATGGTTTTTGAAGCTAATAAAATAGTTTTGTCTAAGCATGGGATGTATGTGGGAAAGGGATATGTAAAAAATGGAATGTGAAAAATGAATGTAATGGCTGTTAAGTCCAATTCCATAAATAAGAATAAAAAGCCTTCTGCTTATATGCTTGAGTCTTCTAATTTATGGCATGGTAGACTAGGTCATGTTAATTATGATACTTTGCGTAGATTAATTAACTTGGATCACATACCCACGTTTAATATTGATCCCAAACATAAATGTGAAATATGTGTGAGGCAAAACTAACGAGATCTTCATTTCAAACGATTGAGAGAAATACCAAGCCACTTGATTTAATACATAGCGATGTTTGTGACTTAAAGTTTGTTCAAACCAGAGGTGGGAATAAATATTTTGTCACATTTATAGATGATAGCACTAAATATTGCTATGTATATTTGCTTAAAAGCAAAGATGAAGTTATTGAGAAATTTGTTCTCTATAAGCAAGAAGTTGAAAATCAACTTAATAAGAAGATTAAGATAATAAGAAGTGACCGTGGTGGTGAATATGTAGAACCATTGAGTGAATTTTGTGCACAAAATGGTATTATTCACGAGGTTATGCCACCCTATTCACCTCAATCAAATGGTGTAGCTGAACGCAAATATCGTACCTTAAAGGATATGATGAATGCGATGTTGATAAGTTCTGGATTGCCACAGAACATGTGGTGGGAAGCCATTTTATCGGCTAATTACCTTTTAAATAAGGTACCCTGAAAGAAAGAAGACAAGACCCCTTATGAATTGTGGAAAGATAGAAAGTCTTCCTACAAATACTTGAGAGTGTGGGGGTGTCTAGCAAAGGTAATGGTACCTACACCAAAAAAGATGAGAATAGGTCCAAAAACAGTTGATTGTATCTTCATTGGTTATGCCTACAACAGTAGTGCTTATCGGTTTCTTGTGTATGAATCTAAAAACCCTGAGATTCACAAGAACACGATAATGGAATCTAGAAATGCATCATTTTTTGAACATGTATTTCCTTGTAAATCCAAAGAGGATGGTCCAAGTTCATCCAAACGAACATTTGAGACTATTGAAGAGAATAGTCAGGATCATCAAGAAGTTGAAACCAAACATGAAGAGGAAGAGCCTAGACGAAGCAAAAGGGCAAGGACAGAAAGATCATTTGGACCAGACTTTTTGACATACATGCTAGAGGCTGAACCTCAAACTTTCAATGAAGCTATAAGCTCATCTGAGGGTCCTTTATGGAAAGAAGCCATAAAGAGTGAAATTGATTCCATCATGCAGAATCATACTTGGGAATTAGTGGACCTTCCTCCAGGAAGTAAACCGTTAGGTTCAAAGTGGATTTTCAAATGCAAAATGAAAGTAGATGGAACAATTGACAAGTATAAGGCTAGACTTGTTATAAAAGGTTATAAACAAAAAGAATGTCTTGATTACTTTGATACTTATTCTCCAATGACGAGAATAACCTCTATTAGAATGATTTTGGTGATTGTCGCTTTGCGGAATCTTGAAGTACATCAAATGGATGTAAAGACTGCTTTTCTTAATGGAGACCTTGAAGAGGAAATTTATATGGAATAACCAGAAGGTTGTATTGCTCCAGGACAAGAAAAGAAAGTCTACAAATTGGTGAAGTCACACCTACATTTTAATAGTGGTATGCATGCCGGTATGTTGGAGGCATGACTATTGATTGCGTAAACCTATTATTCATATATATAGAATCCATAGCTCCTCTTTAGGAGTAGTGATATCCTCTCATATGCATTATCCTATAATTAGAAAACTGGAGCGCTCAACCATTTGGATACATAGGTGTAACCAAATGGTATACTGTCTTTGGATGGTGAGATAATGGAACATAAGATAAAAATAATCAGGAAGGTAAGACAGAACTTGTTCTTAAGCCGATTATGGATAATCCGACGGGGATATGATACACTATGATTGCCATGGAGACTTAGCTATATGGGTTTCATAATTCTATAGAGTTCGAGAGTGCAGCTCCAAGCTTTTAGTGGAGTAACGTTGGAGTTGATAATTACGAAATGTATATCTGGGATATCGGGTTTTATAATTATCGGGAGCTTGAACTATATAAGTCCATTTGGTCCCCTTTGCTAGCTCACAAAATCCTGTAGCGGTACGGCGTGCTTTTCCAATAATTGGTGACTTATGTTAGATTTGTTACATTGGTTGAAATTCGAAAGAATCAAATAATTCATGTCTGTTTATCGATTGAATTAATATTGTGACAAAATTAATTCAAGATAAACTTGTTGAATTATTGGGATTGAATAATTCTTGTTTGTTTATCAGTTGATTTAATTTTAGATAAATTAAATCAAGATAAACTTGTAGAATTATTAGGAATCTATTTATTTTCTTAGAGATTATCTAGATAAAGTTGTTTTAATTAGATAACTTCTCCATTGGGTTATTTAAATTAAAACTAAGGCTTTATCCTATAGAATCTCAGGTGGAAAATAAAAGATTCGCTGAGATTTTTTTTTGACAGTTCGGCATGCTGATTTTCAAGTTCAGCCTGCTGATAAAGCAAGTTCGGCCTGCCTATGCGCGAATAAAAAATCATGCGTTTTCATGCGAATTTCATCCGATATTGATCCGAATTTGATTCTGATTCGAATTCTTGAAACCTTATCTGATGAGCACTGACCCTAGACCCAACCTCTATAAATAGGGAGTGAGTCTCATAAGTTATTTAGATCAATTGATAGATTAAGAGTGAAACTCTGATGGTGAGATTCTAAAACTCCCTGAAAGCTCTTATTCACAAATCACAAACATTAGCTTTGGGTTCTCTCAATTGGTTGAAAGGAGAGTCACCTTAAGAAAGAGCTATACATGTGAGCCCACATTCGCTTCGATCGTGGATAAAGAATAGCAAAGAAGACCAGTTGGTTGAGATTTTTCTGAAACGTTACTTCTTTTTACGCATGATGGGAGTTCTTCAACATTCAAAGGTTAGTAAGATCTTGTTAATTTATGCATATAGTATGTCAAACTTGTGTTTTTGAAAAATACTCTGATATGGAATTTTTAAAAATCCCATTGCCTACTCTTTTTTCAACAATTGGTATCAGAGCCATGATTTTTACATAAATTTACAAGTTTGTGATCATGCTATATATATAAATTATGTTATCTTTATCTCTCCTATGCTTGAATTTAATTTTATAGGGAGTTGGCACTCTAGGTTTCTATATATTTTTTATATGTTGTCATGGATTATATGGTGAATGTTTATTAATTAATTATGGCTAATTAAATTATTATTTAATTATTAATTAATTAATTAATTTATACCGGTTTTGTTCCTTAGAGGTTAGAATGTATACATAGGTTTTTTATGTAATTAGATGGTAGACTATCATCTTTGTCTAAGAATTATTATTTAATTTTAAATTTGTAAAAAATTTTGTAATTAAATAATCATTCGGAGAAGACGGACCTAGAAGATGGATGATGTCGAACCTAGGTATTTCCTGAGTCTCTAATTTTATGTTTTTGAATTGTTGAAAATAAAATTGATAAATTGCATTAAAAATTGTATTTTTTGGAAAGGGTGATTTCTGCTTGGTCGGTATGCCGAACTCTCCAATTCGACAAGCTGATGGTCGTGGATCAGCAGGCCAGATGTAAGGTTCGAGAGGCCATCAACGGGGTAGAAATATGGTGACTCTGGCGGTAGGTCAAACTTTTGGTTCGGAAGGTCGATCTATCATATATCGACAGGCCTATCTATAAAGATTGGCAGGCCGGTGGGTCATGACCGGCAGGCTGATTACACAAATCGGCTTGTTGACAAAGAGCTAGAAATTTTTCCAAAAAAGGTACAGTCTTTCTGTGCAATTTTAATTTTATTTTTAGGACAATTTTGAGAAACATCAAATTTGGATATGACTGGGAATATAGAGTATTCAATTCATACAGGATTGAAGACTTGAAGATTTGATTACTTGAAGAAGGATACAGCTTGGAGATTCAAGGATGAAGAATCGATAATATATTTCGATTATTCTCTTGTAATCTTTGTTTTATATTCTCTAGGGTGGAACCATAATATTACGGTTATTATTTTGCTTGTAGCTTTGCTTGATTACTTTGCTTATCTGCATTATAATATGATTTGCCATGTATGTTGATGACATGCCATAGAGAATAGGGAGTGCCGCTCAATTAAAATTGTTCATGCATTTCTTTTAAAATAAAACCTTAATTTCAAAAGATTGAGTGGGAGAAGGTTTTCAAAGAGAGGACCTAAGGCCTCCATCATTGGTCCATAGGAAGAATATGGTAGTCCCGACCCCTAGGAAGAGATTTCTATCATGTACCAGATTGGATCTTTGAGAGAGTAAGGTATTTTAGCATGATTTATGGTTGCACACCTCTAGGTGGCGATTATAAATCATGGATAAAATATTGAAATGATGGTTATACACTCATGTTAATTTTATTATTAACCTCCCCTATAAGCTCTGTTAATAAAATTAATGGCCAAAGAAACGATTATTAATATATGCTAGATCATACAGGTCCTAGATGGCATATATTAATCAGGAGGGGATCCGTGTTCCTGATTGAATTTGGCATGACTCCCCTAGGAGCTTGTTGAATTCTGAGTTGAGAATTATCATTGTAAGGTTGTGATATTTTCAAGGTTTTGACACATAAACATATTTGTATGTTTTTACATAATTGTGTTATCTTACTAAATTCTTATGATGTGTTTGTTTATGTTTGGTATATGATTTTTTATTGTAGATTAAAATGTGTAAAAATGCTTTATCTTCGATACTTGACAAAAACCTATTAATCGGAGAGAATTATAATGATTGGAAACGAAACCTAGATATCGTCCTTTTCTTTGAGAAACTAAAATTTATGCTGCCAACCCCTTGTTCTCCCGATCCTACGGGAGACTTAACTAATGAGCAATTCTAAGCGTACGATCGCTGGAAAGATGCAAATGATCAGGCTTGCTGCTATGTTATGGCTAGCATGAACAATGTGCTACAGGCTCAACATGAGGATTATGAGACTGCTAAGTAGATCTCGGATAATCTAGAAGACATGTTTAGAGGCCAAGCCATAACAAAGCAGCAAGAGGTGCTTTGAAAACTCTTAAACTATAAGTAGAGGCTGAGGACATCTATAAAGGAGCATATGATATTGGTTGTGGGTTACCTCGTTGAGGCACAAACCAATGGAGCCGACATCGAAGTTGAAACTTAGATGACTATAGTCTTTGAAACTCTGTCAAAGGAATTTATTTCGTTTAGAGCTACATTTGATTTGAGCAATAGACGGGATATGACCTTAACAAAATTAATGAAACAGGTACAAGAGTTCGAACTACTGTTCAGGGAGTCTCCTGCAAGTGGCGAGGCCAATTTGGTGGTTGCTTTTGGTTCCAATCCTAACTCTGAAAATGGAAAGAAGCAATGGGCCCAAAACGAAAAGTCTTCTGTTTTTGCTAATGACAAGAGCAAGAAGAAGAAGAAGAAGAACCCAAAGAAGCTTAAGTGCTTCTTCTATGGGAAGGTCGGGCACATCAAGAAGCATTGCAAGGACTTCCTTTCCAGAGGAGGTAGGTGTGATTTTCTGTATTTAGAAACTTGTTTGGTTGAGGAATCCAATGACATTTGGGTCATAGATTCTGGTGCAACTAATCATGTTTGTGTTTCTCTACAGGGATTCAAAAAAATAAGAAGTCTACTTCAAGAAGACTTCACGCTTTGGATGGACGATGGATCCTTGGACTCAGCGGAAGCAATGGGAGATGTCCATCTTCATTTTGATAATTATAGGAATTTAATTTTGCAAGATTGTTTTTATGTTCCTAAATTTAAAAGAAATTTAATTTCTGTAGCTTGTTTCTTTAAAGACTCATATTTGGTTTCTTTTAATAATAAAGTAGTGATTCGTAAAAACAAATCTTTTATCTATTCCAAATGGATGCAAAATAATCAATATTTTATCAAACCTAAGATGGACTTATTGCTTAATGCTAAGATGAATGATGATAACTCTAAAAGACTTAAAACTTCTCACTCTAATAAGACTTATCTTTGGCATTTGCACTTCGGTCATATTAACCTGAATAGGATTCAAAAGTTGGTAAGGGATGGATCTTTAAGTCACTTAAAGGTGGAATCTATACCTCAATTTGAATCTTGTTTGGAGGGTAAAATGACCAAAAGACCATTTAGGTCTAAGGGCAATAGGGTCGAAGGGGTTCTAGAACTTGTGCATAGTGATGTTTGTAGACCGATGAACATTCGGGCACGAGGAGGGTATGAGTACTTCGTCACTTTTATTAACGATTACTCAAAGTATGGGTATGTGTACCTAATGCACCACAAAAGCGAAACTTTTGACAAGTTCAGGGAGTTTCAAGCTGAAGTGGAAAAACAATTGGGTAGACCCATAAAGGTACTTTGATCCGATCGAGGTGGAGAATACCTTTCTGATGAGTTCTTGGGACACTTATTAGAAAATGGGATTTTATCCCAGTTGACTGCGCCGAGCACTCCGCAGCAGAATGGCGTAGCGAAAAAAAGGAATAGGACTTTATTAGACATGGTTAGGTCTATGATGAGTTATTCATCATTGCTTTTATCCTTTTGGGGATATGTACTACAAACCGCATGTTATCTTTCGAACAATGTGCCTTCAAAATCTGTCCCTAAAACTCCTCACGAGTCATGGACGGGTAAAAAGATATCCTTAAACCATATTTGCATATGAGGATGTCTGGCTCATATCCTGTTTAAGGATGTGGATAAGTTGGAAGCATGTCCGGAAGTTGGCGTATGTGTAAGATATCCAAAAGGGACTAAAGGGGGTTATTTCTATAACCCAAAGGAAAATAAAGTTATGGTTTCAACTAATGCAACTTTCCTTAAGGAAAGTTACATGGACGACTTTAAACCTCAAAGCAAAGTGGTGCTTGAGGAGTTTAGGAGTAATCTAATCACTCTAGAGGTTTCGAATGAAACCATTCCGATCAGTGCAGTAAAACCAAACAAACTTGAATAACAACTAAAGGGGTTTCGGCGTATTGGGAGGATCAGACATCAACCCGAGGGGTAATGTTTAATGGGGAGGCCTTATTTGCTAAACCGAATAAACATAACAGGGATCCTTATACTTACGCAGAGGCTATAGAGGATATTGATTCGAAACTCTGGACAGAGGCCATGAACATAGAGATGAAGTCTATGGAGACTAATCAGGTCTGGGAGCTTATGGATCTTCCCGAAGGGGTAAAACCCATAGGGGATCTACAAGAGAAAAAGAAGAATTGATAGAAAAGTTGAAACCTTTAAGGCTAGACTGGTAGCTAAGGGCTATATGAAAAAGGAAGGAATCGATTATAAGGAAACCTTTTTGCCTGTAGCCATGCTTAAGTCTATCCAGATTCTCTTGTCCATAACTGTCACTCTCGACCACGAGATTTGACAGATGGATGTCAAGACGGCTTTTCTTAATGGCTATCTTGATGAATCCATTTGTATGGAACAACCAGATAGGTTCAAGGTCAAGGGTTAACAGGACAAGGTTTGTAAGCTACTAAAGTCAATTTATGGACTTAAGCAGGCTTCCCATTCTTGGAACATAAGATTTGATTAGGTGATCAAGTCTTATGGGTTCTCACAAAATGTGAATGAGCCATGTGTTTATAAACACATTGAGGATGAGAAGGTGGTTTTTCTACTGCTCTATGTGGATGACATTCTGCTAATTGGCAATGACGTTGGGGTATTGTCATCGGTCAAATTATGGTTGACCAAGCAGTTTGACATGAAGGACTTGGCTGAGGCTAATTTTGTTCTCGGTATCCAGATTTTTCGAGATAGGAAGAACAAATGATAGCTTTGTCACAAGCTAGCTACATAGATAAAATTCTCAGGAGGTTTGCAATGTAGGATTCCAAGAAAGGTGGGCAACCATCTAGGTCTGGAATTACTCTTTCTAAGAAAGACTCTCCAAAGTCTGAGGTAGAAAGAGAATACATGAAGAAGGTGCCTTATGCTTCAGCAGTGGGTAGTCTCATGTATGCTAGGCTTTGCACCCGACCAGATATTTGTTATTCGGTCGGGATTGTAAGTCAATTTTAGGTGGATCCAGGACCGAACCATTGGGTTGCGGTTAAGCATATTTTCAAGTGCCTAAGAAGGACTCGAGGGTATATGCTTGTATACTCAGGTGAGAACTTGACTCCTCTAAGATATACTGACTCGGATTTTCAATCCTATCTAGATTCAAGGAGATCGACTTCTAGGTTTGTGTTTACTCTGGGGGCGGTGCCATCAATTAGAGAAGTGTGAAGCAAGATCACACTTTAGATTCAACGATGGAGGCCAAGTATATGGCAGTTAGTGATGCTTTGAAAGAAGCAGCGTGGCTCCGCAAGTTCCTTGGGGATCTTGAGGTAGTTCCTAGTATGGATAAGGCGGTATCACTGTATTGTGATAACAGTGCGGCGATAGCTAATCCTAAGGAACCAAGATTTCACAAGAAAAGTAAGCATATTGATTGGAAGTATTATGTGATAAAGGACTTCGTCGAGAGCGAGTATGTCACGGTGTGCAAAATCACGTCAAAAGACAATTTAGCTGATCTATTCACGAAGACACTTACTGGGAGAGTCTTCGAGAGGCATGTGGAAGCTATGGGGATGCGAGATTTGTCATATTTACTCACTTAATGCAAGTGGGAGATTGTTAGACGTGTATGCCCTAAGGAGTAAAAATGTAATATGTTTTTGGAAATATTTTTATCAATAAAGAATTCATTTATTATTTATATACCAAATCTTGTCCTCTTTGCGTTCATATTTGTTGAATGTATGATAAGCAAACAATAGTCTGAGATTGTTGGTCTAAACCTTTAAGAATTGGGCATATGATAGACAGATTATGTGGATGACACGATTCTTAAGGTGACGGTCTAAATCATAAGATCCTCAATCGAAGGAATAAAGTTGGGCGCTTTATTCATGTAAAGATTGTTATGTTGTCTATATCCCCATTGGGTGATGGTTTGTCTTGGCCATCGGAGGTGAACTCCGCGAATAGAAACATTAGCACACTGTCATAGGTGACGATGTATTGGATCGGGACATAAAGTGAATTGATTTAGATTAATAATTATGTCTTGACAAATCGATTCACTCTAGACAGTCATTTATATTGTATCTTAATCTTGAAATGAATAGTGAGCCCGTTGTCTTGATTTGTATCTTTTGAGGTATCAAAGAGTGACACCCACATTTTAATAGTGGTATGTATGCCGATACGTTGGAGGCATGACTCTTGATTGCGTGGACCTGTTATTCATAGATATGCAATCCATAGTTCCTCTTTAGGAGTAGTGATATCCTCTTATATGCGTTATCCTGTAATTAGAAGACTAAAGTGCTTAACCATTTGGATACATAGGTGTAACCAAATGGTATACTGTCTTTGGATGGTGAGATAATAGAACGTAAGATAAAAATAATCGGCAAGGTAAGACAGAACTTGTCCTTAAGCCGATTATGGACAATCCTATAGGGATACAACAAACTATGATATGTCATGGAGACTTAACTATATGGGCTTCGTAATTCTATAGAGTTTGAGAGTGTAGCTCCAAGCTTTCAGTGGAGTAGTGTTGGAGTTGATAATTATGAAATGTATATCTGGGATATTGAGTTTCATAATTATTAGGAATTTGAACTATATAGGTCTATTTGGTCCCCTTTGCAAGCCCACAAAATCCTGTAACGATACGACATGCTTTTCTAATAATTGGTGACTTATGTCAGATTTATTTCTTTGGTTGAAATTCGAAAGAATCAAATAATTCATATCTGTTTATCGGTTGAATTAATATTGTGACAAAATTAATTTAAGATAAACTTGTCGAAATATTAGGCTTGGATAATTTTTGTATGTTTATCAGTTGATTTAATTTTGGATGAATTAAATCAAGATAAACTTATAAAATTATTAGGAATCTATTTATTTTCTTAGAGATTATCTAGATAAAGTTGTTTTAATTAGATAACTTCTCTATTAGGTTATTTGAATTAAAACTGAGGCTTTATCCTATAGAATCTCAAGTGGAAAATAAATATTCGCTAAGAATTTTTTTCGATAGTTCGGCATGCCGATCCTTAAGTTCGGCTTGCCGATAAGGCAAGTTCGGCCTACTAGTTAGGCAAATTGGCCTGCCTTTGCGCAAATAAAAAATCACGTGTTTTTATGTGGATTTCATCAAGTATGGATTTGAATTTGATTCTAATTCGAATTTTTGAGACCTTATCTAATAAGAATTGACCCTAGACCCAACCTCTATAAATAGGGAGTGAGTCTCATAAGTTACTTAAATCAATTGAGAGATTAAGAGTAAAACTTTACTGGTGAGATTCTAAAACTCCCTGAAAGCTCTTGTTCACAAATCACGAACACTAGCTTTGGGTTTTTTCAATTGGTGGGAAGGAGAGTCATCTTGAGGAAGAGCTGTATGTGTGAGCCTATACCCACTCCGTTCGTGGATAGAGAATAGCAAAGAAGACCAGTTGGTTGAGCCTCTTCTAGAACAGTACTTCTCTTCAATTACGAGAGTTCTTCGACTTTTAAATGTTAGTAAGATCTTGTTAATTTATGCATATAGTATATCAAACTTGTGTTTTTGGAAAATACTCTGATATAAAATTTTTAAAAATTCCGCTGCGTACTCTTTTTCCAACAGGCATGATGAGCATGCAACGGAGGTTGCCACAAGACCGTGGTTGCGAACTTGAGAGAGGTTGACATGACGCCATCTATCGTCGGGGGCGTCCTCCTCTGCCTCTTATTGTTAATTGCTAGTGGGAGAAAATAGGTTGCCAAAGACAATAGGTTGCTAGAGAAAGTGGAGATGGCATTGGGATTCCCTTTTATGGAGGCTAAGATGGCATCCTGTGGAGGTCATGACTGAGTCATGCGGATTTCAAGCTGGCATCTCCATCGCTGGCCTTTCGTTGGAAGATCTTCCCTACCCCTACCCTTAACCATATTTTTGCAGTCTTTGCAAATCTTCTCCTCTACCTCCGAGAAAGTCACCAGAGTTCATGAATGGGCTTCGCGAGGCAAAGGCGAAGGTTGCTAAGGCTCGTCAACTCATGGGTTGCGATCTGCAGTGGCGACAATGGTATAACAGAGGCACAACGCGCACGCAACAGAGGTCGCCATAAGACTCGCAAGACCGTGGTCACGATCTCGTGAGAGGCCAATGCAATGCCATATGCCGTCGAGGGCGTCCTCCTTTACTTCTTGCCGTCAATTGCTAACTGGAGAAAATGGTTGCCAAAGAGAATGAGTTGCCAAAGAAAATAAAGATGGCGTGCGATTCCATCTTGTAGAGGTTGAGATGGCATCCAAAAGAGGTCGCAACGAAGTTGTGCGCATGACACTCGAGCATTTTTAGTGCATTAAAAATGCAATAACTTAAAGATTATATTAAGCAGAAATATATATCATAAGGATTATTGTTTAATCTAGTTTTTATGATAAAGTCCATAAAAGCAAAAAGGAGATTTTTAAGGGTAAAAATCATACCATAGTCTTATACGAGAAAGGAATGATATGGAAAATAAGCTGGAAAGCCTAATTGTTATAAAATATGTTGCAACAAATGCTAAGACAAAAATATAGTTTAAGAAAAATACTCTATAATAATTTGCAAAATTATACAGTATTAAAATAATGTAGTGTAAGGAAGTACATTAATAAAGTTATGTAGTATAAAAATTATACAACAAAAGTAATGCAGTGCAGGAATTAGGCTGTTTAAGGATAAGCAGAATAGAAATTGGACTGTTTGAAGTTAAAGCAATGTAGAAATAATACTGTTTGCAAGCTTGTAACAGTATAGAGAATATACCGACGGTATAAGAAAAATCTATCAGCATAGACTGTGTAGAGATGTGGGATCCACGTAAATGCCACCTTTAAGGTGAAAAAATTGCCACCACACCCTTGAAGTGGCCAAATCAAATCTTGCCAAGTTGCCTCAACTTTTTATCACAAATGATGCTTAGTGATGACTAAGCATGCTAAGTCATCAAATTTGGTAAAAAAATCAAGTTGTACTTATCATTTGTTTCATGTTATAGAACCAAAAAATGAACTAAAAATGTTCCATTTTTCTTCCTCCAAAAACTGCCCCCCTGAGGCAATTCCCTCTCAAATTTTTTATGAATTTCAAGCCTCCAAACCATGTATTAAAGCAAGTTTAAGTGAAATAGATGAAGATTGAAGAGTTTTCAAGGTAAAATCTCAACCTTTTCCTATTATGCTTAAGGGTTTTGTTCATGATTTGGATGGGATTTTCACGAGTTGTGTTGTGTATAGTTTTCAAGGGGTATTGAGGTTTTTACAAGTATCAAAAGGAAGGACTAACATCTTGGAAAAGTTAGGTAAATTCTTAGTTTTTGAAACTAAACTGAAGTTTATGTTTTATCATGTATGTCAAGTGTTTGATGAAATGTTTTGGGCTATGGCATGTAAGATAGACATTATGGCATAATTGTTTTATATTTTATATTGATGGTGATAACGATAGAAAGAAAGAAAGTAAGGGTTTTGTATTTAAAAGTAGAAAATTCTAAAACTTTGTATTTTATACAAAGTTTTAACTAGTTACACAGGAATGGGGTTTTTGAAGGCCTTAGAAACCAAATTATGTTCTAAGTAAGGTCTGTAATTTGCCAACACAATAAGGAAAATAACTTTTACAAACGAAGTTTTGAAAAATTCAAAAGGACTAAATTGTAAAGTTTTGCAAAAATTCAACAAATTTAAAAATCAATCAAAAAGTCCACTGTAACGTTAGAATTTTAGAAAAGTTAAAACACAAAGTTATAAAACTAATCGAATAGCGCGGATAGTTTGTCAAAATTCTACTCGGTTGAGGAGTTATGAATTTTACGAAATTTTGAGCACAAAATTTCATAAAATGAAAATGTTATGAAAAGCTTTAAATTCGACCAAGGAGCTTTTGTAAGTTTTATTCCTTGTAAAAAAGGAACATTTTGGTATAAAATGGTCGTTTTTGGTCCTGGGGATAAAAATGTCAAGATTTTTATGTTTCAGGCCAAAACTATAAAATTGTGTAAAAACTGGGTTTTTCACTAGGGAATGTTAGGTTCCTGCACTACTATAGGTAGTGAGTGATTATAGATGCTAAATTTTAAAGGATTTAAAGTTTAGTCAAGGAAAGAAAAGAATTGAAAATTAAGGGCAAAAATGCAAAAATCTTCAAGTTTCAGATCAAAACTGTAAAGTTTTGACAAAACAAATTTAATTGAAAGGAAAATTGTTGTTTTTGCTTTCCATAATATTATGAGACACAAAAAAAATGAAAGTTATGTTTTAAAACATGTTTTGAAAGTTTTGTAAAACCCATTAAGGGCAAAATGATCATTTTGCAAAATGGCCCAAACGGACCTGAAACGCCTGATGTTAGAAAATGCTCCTTGGTAGGAATTTTTTCATAACTTGTAAGTAATGAAATGGTAGAGTTAAGTAAGAATTTTAATAAGCTACGAAGTTAGACAAAAAACCCGATAAGGGTAAAATCGTTATTTTTGAGGAAACGGCTAAAATGAAGCAAAACACTCCAATTTAGCAAAGCGCTAGAAAATGTTCCGTAATATGTTAAATAACAAAACTATCACATGAGATGGGAAATTTAATAAGAGATATTTAAGTAAAGGAAAGGTAACCTGGTGGGTTACAAAGTTAAGTAAAGAAAAAGGTAACCCGATAAGTTACAGAGTTAAGTAAAAAGAGTGATAACCTGATGGGTTATGGAGTTAACTAAAGGGAAAGGGAACCCCAGTGGATTGCAAAGCAAAGTAAAAGAAAGTAAACCGATAGTGTATAAGTTATGTAAACAGAAATGAATATTTAATGATTAAGTTCTGTTGTTAATCGAGCAGATTGATAATATGAAAAGTTAACTAATAAGTCGAGTATCGTTTGATCAGGACACATAACCTGACTAATGAAAGAAAAAGGAATGAGACGGGAATGCTAGAGCTAAGACCAATTAAGTTCAAACCTCACTTACAGCATGAAGAAAATGATTTTCAAATGTTTATGTATATGTTTGCAAATGTGTTTGCAATTGTTATACAAGTTGTTTTTAAAGTATGTTTTCACGAGTTATGCATACAGTTTTAAAGATTAGGTAAAAGTTTGCAATGTATTTACAATAATTATGTTTAAAAAATGCTTGCATTTTGTTAATGCATAATGTTTTATAGTTTAAGTTACAAGTTTTATGTTGCATTTGTTATGCAATAAGTTATAAAGATTAAGTCATGGTTTGCATTATGATTGCATTTGATATGCTTAATACTTATATGCTAAAGATATAACATTTGATATGCTTACAAAAGTTAATAAGAAGGTAAAACAAAAATAAAAAGAAAGTGTCGTATCAGTTTTCTTAATGTGAGGTACACAAGTAAAGTTATAGTTTTGACCTCTTTGATTTGAGGTACATAAGTAAAGTTAAAGTTATGACCTTGGTATTCAATAGTCTTAAGTCTTCCACAAGAGAAGTATATTGTTTATAATCTCATGATTAATGATGTTGGTACGAACACTAAAGTTTATAAGATAAGGAAAGTTAAGGAACAAAGATAAAAAGTTAAAATAAGAAATGAATGTTTATAGGATGCTCATAACAGAAAGTTCAAAATTGAGCATAAATGGAAACATGTATTTTGATTTTGCTTGTATTCCTTGTTATGAAATATTTATATTGTATGAAAAACATGTCGAGAAATATTTAACGTAAAATGTTTATGAAAAACATTTTATGTTTGCAAGAAAAGGTTTATGAAGGACGTTTCAAGGAAAAACGTTTAAGAAATGTTTTATGAAAAACGTTTTAAGAGAAAGGTTTTTTTTTTTGTTTTGAGGAAAAGTGTATAAAGCATGTTAAAATGATTTGTGAGTTTAGGTTTAAACTTACTGAGCGAAAGCTCATTAAAAGTTCCTTCATATTGTAGGTAGTCTTATGGGTGACCAGTAGGACCAATTTGAAGAGCTCGGTGCTGTAGAGGACATATGCGAAGATTTAGGTATGAATACCACTGCAGTATGTTTTCACTGTTCAAAGAAAATGTTTTTCCATTTTTTAATATAGTGTTTTCAAAGTTTTAAAAAAAATTAAAGTTTTAATAAATGTTTTCAAAGTTTTAAGATATATTTTACAAAATGTTTTATATAATTATAAAATTAAGTTTTAAGCTATGATTCAATTAATGTTTCTTATTAAGTTTTAAGAAACGATTTATAATGGTTTTAAAGTCAAGTGTTGAGCAATATCTTAACTTAAAATGTAACAGAAGTCGCAATAGCTTTTAAGTATGTTTTAAAGTATGTTAGAAGGAAAAGAAAAAAAATTATTTAGTATTTTTCTTACTAAGTAAATAAGATTAATGTTTAAGAAATGATGTTTAAAAAAGTTAAGTGACGACTCAAAAAGGTAGGCCGTCACAATGCAGACGTCGATCTAGTGTCTCCACCCGCCACCCCCTCCATCGGAAGATCTTCCCCGCCCCCACCACACCCTTCCCTCGATGAATGGCCTCCAAGTTTTCTGTTCAAAATTTTTTTGGTGAATTATTAGGCTTTTCAATTTTAATTTTAATTTTAATTTTAATTTTATTTTTGATTATGCATGGAAGACTCTATTGTTATTTGGTGGAATTGAGTTTTTTTGATCTATTTAAATTAAATCCAACTGCTTCAAAAAAAAAAAAGGTCTCAAAGAGAAAACCTTATAAAAGGGTTTTATTATAGCATTTCTAAAAAAAAATATAAGAGAAGATGCGGAACCCCTAAAAAAAAAAAAAAAAAAATAAAAAAAAAAAAAAAAAAAAAGAGAAAAAAGAGAACATGTGAAATTCAACTAAAATTTAGGGACACTTTTGGGGTTTCACTAAAAAATTGAGGGACCTTTTCCATTTTCTCCAAGCCGGCGATAAAACAGAGTTGAGCTTACTCTTGCTTCAGAGGGCAGGGGACTCATTTTGGTCTGTGGCCAACACAAACCTCTGCGCGGCGTAGCCACCGCCACTCTTTCTCCCAACCCAACCCAACCCAAAAAAAAAAAAAAAAAAAAGAAAAAAGAAAACGACAACCTTAGCTTCTGCTAATCTCATACAATCTCTTATCCACCGCAACACCATGCCCTGCTCAGCCCTGTTTCAGGGCTACATCAGAACGACGTCCGTGGGACCTACAACTTCTCTGGCCTTCTTCTGGTCCCATAACACCAAGTGCGTTAACCCATCTCCGTCTCTGTTTTGGGGTTTTCTCACAAGGCAGAGGAATCAGTGCCACTATTTCTGTAGCCGCCAAGCTAAGGGCTTCTTGAAGCTCAACAGTCACGTGGGGCGTCGGGAGGTCACGTGCGTATCCTCCGCAGGGACCGTCGAGGCGGATTGGCGGCAGAAGCCGAGGACTGCGACGGCCCCGTTTTTGCAGCAGCACCAACAGAGCCTGAATTACGGGCGGTATGCCTTCGAGGATGCCACGACCAGCGACGATTCGGACCACGAATTGCGGGTTTCTAGGCAGCAAATGGTTAGGCTTTGGTTCTATAAATTTTTTTTTTTTTGGAGATGGTTATAATATAATTGTTTGATTAGAAATTAGTTTCCTGGAACCAACAACTTTTAGTTTTGAAAATATAAGCTATCATTTTAATGTTTGGAGTATTAAGCTTTAGAGACTTTGTGATATGAGGCTTAAAAAGCTGAAATTAGAGCTCTTGATTTTAAGGACTTGAAGTTGGAGTTGTGGGGTTCCTTTGATACATACTATGTTGTATTTGTTAGCATTTTTGGCGGTGAGTTTTCTGCTTTTTGTAGCCAACCATTGAATTGAAGTTGATCGTTTAAAGGAAGAAACTACTATGGAGTAATGGGGGAATAACTGACAATCATTTTAATATTTGAAGCATTACGAACTTTTGACCTATGTATAAGACTTTAAAAGAGTTAAAATAAGTGCTTCACTGATTGGGATTGGAGAAGAAGGCACAAAAAGAAGCTAAGTTTCATTTTTGTTTTATTGTGCTCTTGCAGAGTTCAAATGGAGACCATTGGCTTCTTCTTCCTTGTAATTAATTATTTTTCTTGATGTTCTGTGGAGTGATAGTTTTGCGATATTTTTGGGTTATTCATTCGAGTAACAACTATAGTAAATATGAGCAAAGTTCAGATAAATTTGAATAAGATAATGAAAAAATTTGTTGTTGGTTTCTTGTAACGTTCATGTATCAAGGTTTGATTGATTTCTCAAGCTTCTAGACACAAAATAAACAAGGATTATTACGAATCTAAAATATTGTCTTGCTTTGGCGTCTTCTGGTCAATGCTATTACGTTTTTGGTGTGCTGCTTTGATGTCAAATTTCGGGCATTTCAACAGTTGTTTATTTCTTAAGGGAGCAGTACACTGAGTTTCCCGTGTCATATGCCATTATTTCAAGTGGATGGCTGTGATGAATATGAGTTTGTAATAAATTGCAATATAGTACTGTCAAAGGCAAATGTTGGCTATGATTTACCTAAGGCTACAGTACATTGGTGCAAGTTTATGCTAAAAGATTCTGGGATAGAGTTATCTGGTATAAAGTAAATATTGCTTCTTGTATACATCCTGAGAAGGATTTTAATAATCTTCTCTTTTCAGATGTAGTTAGAGCTTGGTTTTCCTCTCTTTCGCTAGTTTGGTTTTTTTTTTTTTGTTGTTTTATTTTTATTTTTCTGTGTGTGTGTGTGTGCACGCGCGCACGTCAATAATAGTTACTTTGCCTCAAAAAAAAAATATTGTCCAAATATTTGACTGGAGTAATTAATATGTTGTCAAAGGGGCATATTGGTTTCGTGATGCATATATTTGTCACTTCTTTAAAGATCCTGCAAGCATTGTAATGAATTAGCTGAAACCCCCCAAACCCCCACACCCCCCCACAGCACCCCCCACCCCCACCCCACCACCACCACCACCCACCCCCCCCCCCAGCGCGGGGGTTCACTGTGTTCACCTTGTTTTATCCATATCTCTCCACTGATATAAATATCATTGACTCTTCTTATAAGTGAATCTTGCTATGTTTCTAGATAAACATTGTATTGCTCTAAGATGCCTAAGCTATACTTCATCTAACTCTTAGTCTTGATACAGTGTGGTTCAACACTTGATAACATTGATGAGTGGAGATGGAAGTTAACAATGTTGATGCGTAATGATAATGAACAAGAAGTGGTATCAAGGGAGAAAAAAGACAGACGTGATTTTGACCAACTTTCAGCATTGGCAACGAGAATGGGTTTATATAGGTATTTGGTTTTTTTAGATGTCGCACCTCTTTAAGAGTTGTTTTAGTCCCTTATTTTATATCAATTATGTGATCATCTTTTTGTTTAATAAACTTTTGCAGCCGCCAATATGCAAAAGTTGTTGTCTTTAGTAAAGTTCCTCTACCAAATTACAGACCTGATTTGGATGATAAGCGCCCTCAGAGAGAGGTATGTTCTTATATATGCTTGCACACTTCGTCTCCTGTGTTCTGATCAAACTAAACTAAATTTATAAATAGAGCTAAGCATTCGTTTATTAACTATTTTTAGAGTTTGTATTGGCTAGAATACATATTTGCAAAACTAAGTTTGCTCTTGTTGAACGTTTTATGTTTTGCATTTCACTTTGGGTGATAAATCAATCACTAACCTTTTTGAAGCATATCTAGGTGATCTTACCTTATGGATTACATTCAGAAGTAGATTATTATCTTAGAGCCCACCTCTCTAAAAAGTCATCCAGCAGGGAGAGTTTATCAGACAATTCCTTGTCAAGATCAAACAGCAGCAGTAGTATTGTCACTGATGATGGGTTTTATGAGCAGCAGGAGCCATTGATCCGAAATAGTGTTGCAATGGAGAAAATCCTTCAGCGTAGAAGTTTGAACCTACGTTACAAGCAACAAGAATGGCAGGTTACTTTTTCTTTTTCTTCTTCTTCGTCTCGCCTTTTTTTGTGTCTCAGTCATTCTGCTAGCCTTTTCACATCGTAGTCTCTTTACAGGAATCACCAGAAGGTCAAAAGATGCTTGAATTTCGTAAAAGTCTTCCTGCAAATAAATCGAGGGATGCATTGTTAAAAACCATATCAGAAAATCAGGTCTGTACTTATTATATGATATTTATTTAATTGGTTGATTTTGGTTTTTTGCTTCCACTCATTTATGTGCTTTCTTTTCTTCTGGAAGAGTCGCTTAAGCCTGTTTTAGGTTTTCAGCAGTCCTCTTAATACAAGTAAAAATTTATGCCTAAATCAAGCAGAGCTGTTATTTATCTCTTCTCTCTTTCCTAGATTTCAAGTGGCTGTATACAGGACTTATTTACAAGTTCTCTTTCTATTCTGCAATTTTTGTAGAATGGTATTATGAAGTATGTACATTGATGTAATTCCTACATGCATAAATTTATGAAAATAACGTTTTCTGTTTTCTGCTTTTGTTTTTTGTTTTGGTTTTTACGAGTAGGTTGTTGTCGTCTCGGGTGAAACTGGTTGTGGTAAAACTACGCAACTTCCTCAGTACATTTTAGAATCAGAGATTGAAGCTGCTCGTGGAGCTTCCTGTAATATTATCTGTACTCAGCCTAGACGTATATCAGCCATAGCTGTTTCTGAAAGAGTTGCTGCAGAACGGGGAGAGGCACTGGGGGAATCTGTGAGTTTTTGTACTTGATATAAGTTTTGCATCATTTTCTTATGTCCATCTGGTAAACTTTTTCTTTTATTTATTTATTTATTTGTATATAATATATACTATAGGAAACTAATTTTATTTATTAATTGTGAAAGGTAACAACAAAGTAACAGTTTTAGGACAAGAAGTTCTAAAAGAGAATATAAAAGGAACCAAAAGAGCTAAAAATAGCAATACACAACAGGGACTCGCAACACGTTTCCAACTTAACATG
Organism: Artocarpus hirsutus; assembly: GCA_946598075.1. Taxonomy (NCBI): domain Eukaryota; kingdom Viridiplantae; phylum Streptophyta; class Magnoliopsida; order Rosales; family Moraceae; genus Artocarpus; species Artocarpus hirsutus. Next base: position 65,493 of record CAMOHE010047374.1, read on the forward strand.
ATGATAGATAAAGGGAGTTCCTTGAATGCTTTATCTGCCGAAGGCCACAAGGATGAAGGATTTGATTCTTTCAAAGAGAAAACTAGCATCGTGTTCAATCTCAAAAATCCTTCCACTCCCTCCATTCCAATGACCCAAAAACTAGCCAGAACCATACACGTCCTCATCACGTTAACCTTCTTTCTGGAGCCAAAAGCAACAGTTCTTTTTCTACTATTATAGAGCCACAAATTTAGGGAAAGCCCACAGAAAATTCAAAGTTTTAGTATATCAGTTATTCCAGATGTGATTTACGTTAAATTTCTATCCATATATATGTATATACATACGCATATCTCTGTATGTGTAACAAAAGACTCTCTTCCTTTTCTTAATATAACTTACTAAGGAAATTTCTGCCTGTTGGAAAAGGTGGGTTACAAAGTTCGGCTGGAAGGCATGAAAGGCCGGGATACTCGTCTTCTTTTTTGCACTACTGGCATATTATTGAGGAGATTACTTGTTGATAGAAACTTAAGAGGTGTTACACATGTTATTGTTGATGAGATTCATGAACGTGGAATGAATGAAGGTGGTTCTACAAATCCATTTAAGGTTTGTCTGCTGGTATTTGACTAATGGCATGCGAATTTTAACCGAATTTTTTTTTTAATTTATGCCAGATTTTCTTCTTATTGTCTTGAAAGAACTTCTTCCTCGTCGACCAGAGTTGAGGTTAATTTTGATGAGTGCAACCCTAAATGCTGAGCTTTTCTCTTCCTACTTTGGTGGGGCTCCTACAATTCATATTCCTGTAAGTTTATGATGCTGCTTATTTATATATTTGTAATTGTGTATTGGCTGAATAATGAATTGATGAATTAGCGATATGGGAGTTCCCAATTGCAATATTATGGTAGAAAGCGGTGTACCCAAGACTTGCTTCACAATTCTTTTTATTTTTATTTATTTATTGATTTTTTTTGGTGTCTTTGTGTGCATATGTGTGTGTTTCTGCTAATATTTTGTAATCTTTCCTACCCTCGTCGAGAGCCCAAGTTTGCACCTTTTATACCTTCATATTTCTCCCAAGAAAATTTTCATATGGCTAGCATTGAAAAAAATAAAATGAAAAGTGTTAATGAATTGTCTGGGTGTGAGGTTTGTAGATTAAATTTTGTGTGGGGGTGTTTGTCTTCTCCCAGGGTTTTACATACCCAGTTCGAGCACATTTTCTGGAGAACATTTTAGAAATGACTGGATACCGGTTAACTCAATACAATCAAATAGATGATTACGGTCAAGAAAAGGTGTGGAAAATGCAAAAGCAAGCGCAATCTCTAAGAAAAAGAAAGAGCCAGATTGCTTCTTCAGTAGAGGTATCAAGAAAATATTACTATAAGTCTGGGTAGTCTTTTACTTGCACGCTTGGGTGTAATATTAACTATTTATGTGCTTGCGGACAGGATGCTCTTGAAACTGCAGACTTCCGAGAGTATAGTCCAAGGACTCGAGATTCCTTATCCTGTTGGAACCCTGACTCAATTGGATTTAATCTCATTGAGCATGTACTTTGTCATATATTTAGGAATGAAAGGCCTGGTGCTGTTTTAGTGTTTATGACTGGCTGGGATGACATAAACTCTTTAAAGGACCAGCTTCAGTCTCATCCTCTCTTGGGAGATCCTAGTAGGGTCTTGCTACTTGCATGTCATGGCTCCATGCCCAGCTCTGAGCAGGTGATATTACCATTTTACATATTTAGACGAGTGAAAGTTATTGCAATTTTTTTTTTTTCTCTTGGTTGTTTTCTTTTTCTAGCTTTGTGAGGATTCTTTATCCTCTCTCCGTTCTCCTTGATTTTATTTTCAATGAAAGGACGCTTTCTTATCAAGAAACAAAAAAGAGAATACATTTTGCACACTTATTTTATCTCGTTCACATGTTACTTCAAGTTACATGGTAATATGCATTTTTAATGGTGTTTTTTTCCTCCCAATGTGTGCTATCAGAAATTGATATTTGATAAGCCTGAAGATGGAGTGAGGAAAATTGTACTCGCCACAAACATGGCTGAGACTAGCATCACCATAAATGACGTAGTTTTTGTCGTTGACTGTGGAAAAGCAAAAGAGACATCGTATGATGCACTGAATAACACTCCCTGTTTGCTCCCATCCTGGATTTCAAAGGCTGCTGCACGGCAGGTAAGATATTGTTTTAGTAGTTATTGAATTATATTTGATTATTATCGTGTTATGTATATGATTATCTTTCTTTCATGTCTGCAATGTTTTCGTAAGTTTGGACTTTTGTGAATGATTGTTTTGTTTTGCAGTTGTTACTGATGTATGTTTGTTAGTTTAATTGTGGGGCTCTGGTCGGCCAAGCCTGCTGTCAACAAGTGATGTTAACATTTTCAGACTTTAGATCCTCTTCAATTATACGCGTCTACTTGATTGCAATATTTTAAATTGCATATATGACTAGCAATTTAAAAACTTCTAGTTCTATCTCAAAATCATTATTGATAAACAACAATTTCCAGTTGGACAAATTTCTGTTACATTTTTTTTTTCCTTATCCACATCCTTCATAGTAAAATCCTCAAAATTTTTTTTATGAAGAAACCATTCTAATCATACCTCTTCTTGTTACATATCTAAATTTCCTATTATCTAAATTTCCTATTATATGGCAAATTAGTTTGTTTCATGCTATTTTTGCTATCTTTGATAAGGAAATCATGAATTTGGAAATACAAATTTAACATATGTGTTTTGCAGAGAAGAGGAAGAGCTGGTCGTGTTCAACCGGGCGAGTGTTACCATCTCTATCCCAGATGCGTGTTTGATGCATTTTCTGATTATCAGCTGCCAGAACTTTTGAGAACACCACTACAGTCTCTGTGCTTGCAGATCAAAAGCTTACGGCTTGGAAGCATTTCAGAGTTCCTATCTCGGGCCATGCAGCCTCCTGAACCTCTGTCGGTATGTTTTTGTTGAGAGTTCTATTTCCAAATGTACACATTGGTGAAGTACTTCTAGGAAAAATCTGTTTTTTCTTTTCTATTTTTCACCTGTAGTTTTTGAGAATTATTACGAGGAAGAAAAAAGAAAGAAGTGTAGCAAAATGTGAGGAAAACAGAGAACCCTCAACAACAATAAATTGTAAAAAAAACAACTGACTGACTAACAGAACTATCTTGCAAATATGAGGGCCAATTCTTAACAAGGTCAGTGTACATCAAGTCAGAAAATTCTTTAACGGGATGAATCCACAGAGCGATCCCATATAATTAGAAGATCCTCCTCTAAACCTTCAAAGATTCTTCTGTTTCTTTCAACCCAAATTCCCCACCATTTAGCGCTTGTTGTAACCTGCCCCAAAAGAGGGGCGCATAATTCATTGCAACTCGGTGGGAATACCAATTGAATCTTTGCAACTCTGTAGTTTTGTTGCTTAGTTTCTTTCTTTTGAATTACCTTGAAATTGATATTATCAAAATTGAGGTCTTTTTAGTTTTGTTCTTCTATGATTGAATTTACCTTGATGGTGTTTCTCTGTGTAGGTTCAAAATGCTGTAGAATATTTGAAGATCATTGGGGCTTTAGATGAAGATGAAAATCTAACAGTTTTAGGTGAAGGAATACTTCTATTGTTACTTCAGTAAATCTCTTGCTTCATTTAAAAGTTGTGTTATTGTAATCCTATTGTGGTATCCAAAATAAGTAATGACTTGGTGCTTCGCAGGACGCAACCTATCAATGCTTCCAGTTGAGCCTAAACTTGGGAAGATGCTCATATTAGGGGCTATTTTCAACTGTCTTGATCCAGTGATGACTGTTGTTGCTGGCCTTAGTGTCAGAGATCCATTCCTGATGCCTTTTGACAAGAAGGATGTATGGATTCCCTAATCTTTTATTACTTTTTTTAAAAAAACTTCTTACCAAACGTTTGTATTTGATAAGTAATTTCCTTTTTTTTCTTGTGCGTTTGTTTTCTTTGTATGGAATTTCTTGTTATTCCTCGTGTAGGGGTAATTGAGTTTTGACAGGAGTATATCATTAGTTCTCATTTTAGTCCCTGCTGCATCAACGACCAACAGATTGTTAAAACACTAGGGGACTAAAAGTCTAAAAGTATTAATTTTCAAGTAAAGATCAAATGTGACTTTTATCCTAGTTCAAGGACCAATTGACTGGATTTTTTTTTTTGTTTAATGATATAGAGGTTGGGTTTCGACTTACAATGGGGTTAGATATTCCATAAGGTTTTGCAGTTCTCCAAATATCTCATGTTGTGTAAATGTGTGACTGCTTATAATAGATGTAGGAAAGAGTGTCCAAATTCTTCGAAGAAAAGAAAAAAGGAAATGAGAGTTGAGAAGATTTTTGAGGTCATTGGTTTAAACTTAAATTTGATGTGTTGAAGTACTGGAATGACAATGCATTCGGGGAATGTGCTCCCTGAAACCCAGTTTAGTAGTTGCATCCCACTAGTCCTCACTTAAGGAATGTAGTTTGATGTGTTGAAGTACTGGAATGACAACGCATTCGGGGAATGTGCTCCCTGAAACCCAGTTTAGTAGTTGCATCCCACTAGTCCTCACTTAAGGAATGTAGTAAAGTGCTGCTATGAACTCAGATACGATTACTTTTATAAGGGTTTTGGTGTAATGGTGCAGAACAGAATCTGAGATTCAATTTCGTCATATATTCTGGTACTAGCGTCAATAAGTTAGTAAATAATCTACATATTTCTTCCCTCAATAATCTATCTCTTTTTTTTTTTTTTTTTTTTTTTTTTGGCAGTTAGCAGAGTCAGCAAAAGTGCAGTTCTCAGCTCGTGATTACAGTGACCATCTGGCAATTGTTCGAGCTTATGAGGGTTGGAAAGATGCCGAAAAAGAGCAATGTGGCTACGAGTACTGCTACAGAAATTTCCTTTCTTCACAAACTTTACGAGCCATTGACTCTCTTCGGAAGCAATTCTTTTATTTGCTCAAGGATACTGGTCTGGTGCATCAGACTAAAGAAACCTGCAATATATGGAGCCATGACGAGCATCTTATCAGATCAATTATCTGTGCGGGTTTGTTTCCTGGGTTATGCTCTGTTGTGGTAAGTTGAGGTGCATCTGGTTTTGCAAAACATCAATTTCTATGGTTCAGCTTTTATTAGCCTATGTTTAGGCTCTTCTCTCTCTCTCTCTCTCTCTCTCTCTCTCTCTAATATTCTATCTATATATCTAGCTCTCTATATTTTTGTATTTTGTATTATCTTTGGTGTAAGTTAAACTTCTGAAAGCAAGAAGTGAAATGTGGTTTTTGTGTTGGGAATCTTCCATATTGTAGATTCAGATGAAATTGATTTGTTTTGCATTTTAATTCGTTTAATTTTTTTATTTTATTTCTTACCTGATTGGTTGTCGATGCCTTGCCTTTGTTTGATTCGTCTTTCATTTGTTGTAAATGGTGCTTGAACAATTTTGCCATGCAGAACAAGGAGAAATCTATAGTGTTGAAAACGATGGAAGATGGTCAAGTACTTCTCTACTCGGTGAGTGCTCTTTTTAGCTAATTGTGCGCCGTATGTGTTTTTTTGTGGTTTTGTTCGACTTTAATAATCATGATTTTTCTGTTTTTTGTTTCTTGATAATGGACGTGATTGAATAGAATTCTGTCAATGGAGGGGTACCAAAAATTCCATATCCATGGCTGGTTTTTAATGAAAAGGTGAAAGTGAATTCAGTTTTTATCCGAGATTCAACTGCTGTGTCCGATTCTGTGCTTCTCCTATATGGAGGGAGCATTTCTGTGGGTGGACTAGTACGTTTCTTTAACTTTATGCCCATTGATTCATTCTCTTGATGTTCTTGGTGGAAGCAATTGATAACGGCTCCATACTTGCTTTGATAGGATGGACACTTGAAAATGTTAGGAGGGTACTTGGAATTTTTTATGAAACCTGAATTAGCAAAGACATATGTTTGTTTGAAGAAGGAGTTGGACGAACTGATTCAGATGAAGGTTAGTAATTTGCCATTTGTGATAGCTGTTGTACTGAAGAACTCCAGAACTAGCCATTTTACGTGCTTTGATTCGAGTTGGAAGTGTGGTTATTAAAACCCAAGACCACTCTATCCATATGTTTATGCTTTTCACGTGCACACAGGCACATATTCACGCGAAGTCGGTAATGAAAGATGTCCACTAAGTGAGAGTAAATGTAACGCTCTGAGTGATCCCTTTAAACTACAAGCTATTTCCGAAAATACATACAAAACAAATGCTATCTAGGAACTGTTTCAAAAACAGCAACCTCGAGAAATGTGAAGCAGTTCCTAAAATAAAGCCGCAGGGCCCCATAATGTCTTTTAGCTGTGCACAGTCGCAGCACCGCTAATTACTGAAGTTTTCTTTATATGTAGCTTCATGCATTGTGCTAACACATGGTGTCTTGTTCCTTGTATGCAGCTTCTGAATCCCGAAATGGACATACAATCTCATAGTGAACTCCTTTCTGCAGTAAGTTTACTGGTTTCAGGGGACCAGTGCGAGGGGAGATTCGTCTTTGGTCGCCAGTTGCCAGCACCCTCGAAAAAGACAAAAAAGGAGACACTGCCTGTTGCCAAGGGAGGAAATAAAGGTGGCGATTGGGATAATTCTAAAGGTCAGCTGCAGACGTTGCTCGCCAGAGCCGGACATGGACAGCCCACCTATAAAACGAGACAACTGAAAAATAACCAGTTTCGCTCGACGGTGATTTTCAATGGGTTAGACTTCGTCGGCCAACCTTGCAGCAGTAAGAAACTTGCGGAAAAGGATGCTGCTTCCGAGGCATTGCTTTGGTTGCAGGGTGAGAGCCATTCACCTTCAACAGATATTGACCAAACGTCGATGCTTTTGAAGAGAAGTAGCAAAAAGAAAGGTCCGAAAAGAACTTCGTTTCAGGGTGCCAAGTGGAGTTAAAACTGTTTAAAAAAGTGGTAATGATCATTTTTAAAAGGTCAAAGGAATAGAGTTGGATGGTGAATATTTCTTGACATGGGAGTTGCATAACATTTCATGGTTCCCGTGGCTGGTTTTGACCTTTTCTAACATAAGATAATTCAAAGGTATGAGACCCTATTTTTCGAGAAGGGGTGGTATTCGTTAGTTAGAATCAGAAGATGGGGACTTTTCTGCAGTCCATTGAAATAGCAGGGAAGTAATTTTATCCTTATTTATTTTTTAGTATTATAGTAATCATTATTTTTTTTTTTTCAACATATGCTACAGTCGGAGATTACATTGATCCAGACTTGCTGCCGCTTTAGGTGGTTAGTTGACTTTTGTATATAATAGGGCTTTAGTTAGTAGAGTAGAAAAATTAGCAAAACGAAGAGTTAGGAAGAGAGATTGTTCATGTAAGACCAAAAGCTTGCAAGTCATATTAACTTCTATGTATTCTTTTTTGACTTAAAACTTGGAAGAATTTGAGGGTTTCTAATGATTATTCAGTCCTATTGAGTGAAGTATTTATTATCATATCATTTGCATGGTTTTCATCCCTAAAATTTAGACATGAAAATGACAAATAGGTTATGTTGTAGTCTTCATATATCGTTATCATTACTTTGTATATGTATTTATATATCCGGTTTTTTTTTTCCTTATTTGTATGTTTTGTTTTAATTTTAATTCACAATAATATAAACAAAATATAAATCATATGATAGAGAAAATTTAATAAAACTCAAGAAAAAAAAGTAGTTTTTTTTTTTTTTTTTTCAAAAAATCATTAAAAATGAAGAAAAAATAGTAAAACTTGTACAAAGGAGAAACAAAATTTAGGGATTTTGCATTTAAAATATATGAAAACATATATAGTGTCGGAAACTAAAAATGATCATTTGTCTCAATCCTTCAATATGTAATATATTTAGTAACGAAAAATCTAAAATAGGACAAATTTTATAATTTAAGAGTGTGATTTGTTATAGTTTAAAGTTTATGGGACAAAATAGGTTAAGTTATATAGTGGGTGTTTGGAAGAGTGGTGAGAACCATTTTTACTGTAGCATGTGAGAGTTTTACATTGTAGCAATTTTTTTTTATTGTACTGTAGCATATGAGAATTTTTTACTGTTCATCATTGAGTTTGTGGTGGGAACTGAGTGGTTCTCACAACTGCCAAACACCCTTATAGTTTAGGAGGTAAAAATGAAATTATTGGTTTAATTTTGTTAATATTTAGCAGATTTAATAACGAAATGGTGAAAATGAGACAAGTTGAATAGTTTAGAGTGTAATTTGTTACATTTTAAAGTTGATGAGCGAAAATATAACAAGTTGTATAGTGCAGAGGATAAAAATAAAATTAACTCTTAAGGTTTAATTAACCTAAATAAAGCGTTGTATTGGAGAATATTTTCTTGCCAAAAAAGTATTGAATTTTAAATGCGCATGAATATTCCATTTATACCCAATGTAGAATCGTATGCACTTATGAAATTTTATAACTTTGACACGACTATTATAAAATACTAGCAAATAACATTTTTTGAACACTTTTAATGTGAATAACATATTTTAAAATATTTAGGATAAATAATATTTTACCCTGTTTGCTGCATTTTCTCTGCGTCCATTGTATCTGTAGTATCATATGATCAGCACGAATTAAAAGTATTGGGTGGTATCAAAGAACAAAGACAGACAGACAAACAAATATGGGTGATTTTTGCGGATTTGGTTGACAGATGTGGGGTTTGACAATAGGGAGAGACAGAGAGTAAGCCGAATTAACAATGGGATTTATAAGAAGACAAAATTATAGCATTGAATGCTTCACATGGAGTACGATAATATTTTCTTAAACAGACTTGTTTGAAAACCTAATGGTAGGTGCAAAGTTCACAATCTAAATCTCTTCTAGTTGGGTGGAGTTAATCCTGGATTAAGATAGTTATCAGTAACTGTGATATGTTGGAAAAAGAGAAAAAAAAAAAAACTTAAAAAAATGGAAAAGATGTAAACATGTTTGACTGCTCACAGTGGGAGTAAACTACAGCTGAATGTCAGTGGTGGAGCCCAAATTTTTTCGGTGGAAGCGCTATATAATAAATTACTATAGTTTTTATTGCATATATAGATAGTTATGTGTTGTGCCTATTGAGTGGGGCATAAAATAGAATTTTTTTCTACAAAATATGACACAATAATATATTTCAAATTTAAGTTATTAATACTAATGGCTTGTTAAACTTTATAGTCTCGCTCACTTTATCGTCTGAACTTTAAAAATCATCGCTTGATTTCTTGAACTTTTAAAACTTCTCACTTTGTCCTCAAAATTTTTAAAATCATTATTTTGGCTTTAAATTTTTAAAATTCTTCATTTTGTCTCTTATTTTCAAATTTTTTGTTCAAATAGATAGAATTAAGCTCATATGATTTACATATAAGTTATCTATATGGGCAAAAAATGAGATTTTATTACTCTCGGTTTTTGTTTTAATTTACACTCTCATTTGATTTTTTTAATCTATTCTCATTTTAAGAAGGGTTTGTATGCACATTTCTTCTTGATATTGTTCGTCAATATCTTCTCATTTTATCTACTCTCATAACTTATCTTTTTTTAGTATTCAAATTTAGATATTGACGAATAATATTGACTTACTAAATGGGTTATGTATTAAAAATGAGAAGAAATGTGCAGGCAAATGAGAGTGTAAAAAAAATAAAAGCGTCAAGTGAGAGTGTAAACGTGAAACAAAGCTTAAGAGTGATAAAATCTCATTTTTACCCTTACAGATGACCCATACACTAATTACGTGGGCTAATCTCATTTTTTCCCTTATAGGTTACCTAGATACGAATCACGTTGGCTTAATTCCGTCTATTTAAATAGAAAATTATAAATTTAGGAGATAACATGAGGAGTTTCGAAAGTACAAAGGCAAAATAATGATTTTAAAATCTAAGGATAATGTGAGGAGTTTAAAGTTTAAAGAATAAAGTGATAATTTTTAAATTTTTAATAGCTATTAGTATTAACCACCCTTTAAATTTTTAAATTTTTTAAAAATAAAGCTTAACAGCTAGATAGATAGCTGTTAGAAGTTGTGAGTTAGAAGTTGCCAAAGGTATATATATAATATATATATATATATATATATATATATATATATATAT